>JACEGR010004070.1:0-93190 GCA_014170235.1 Listronotus bonariensis
TATAAAAATTAAATTAACAAAAAGGCAAATCGGTGCAAACAAATATACGTTAGCGAAACTGTTTACTCTCAAATAACATATGTATTTAAAAATTAGTGTTGATATATTTATTAAATAATTGTTTAAAAAGAATGACTAAAATCAAACCACTAGAAGCCAAGATATACGTAAAAACTATTAATGTCCTATTTACATTCAAAATAACATAATTATTAAAGTATTTTAGTATTAATATTTGTAGATTTATAAAAATTAAAATTATTAACCACAGAACAACTAAAATCGTCTACTAGAAACCAGATATACGTAAAAACTGTTAGGCCCTATTTTCTCAAATAACTATTTATTTAAAAATTGAGTGTTAATATATTTAATAAAAATAATTGTTTAAAAAAAGAATGACTAAAATCAAACCACTAGAACCAAGATATACGTTAAGCTGTTAAGGCCCTATTTACACTCAAATAACATAATTATTAAAAATTTTAGTATTAATATTTGTAGATTTATAAAAATTAAATTATTAGCAAAAAGAACAACTAAAATCGTCTACTAGAAACCGAAATATACGTAAAAACTGTTAAGGCCCTTTTACTCTCAAATAACATATTTATTTAAAAATTAGTGTTAATATATTTATTAAAAATAATTGTTTAAAAAAGAATGACTAAAATCAAACCACTAGAACCAAGATATACGTTAAAAACTGTTAAGGCCCTATTTACTCTCAAATAACATAATTATTAAAAATTTTAGTATTAATATTTGTAGATTTATAAAAATTAAATTATTAGCAAAGAACAACTAAAATCGATTTACTAGAAACCGAAATATACGTAAAACTGTTAGGCCCTTTTACTCTCAAATAACATATTTATTTAAAAATTAGTGTTAATATATTTATTAAAAATAATTGTTTAAAAGAATGACTAAAAATCAAACCACTAGAAGCCAAGATATACGTTAAAAACTGTTAAAGCCCTATTTACACTCAAATAACATAATTATTAAAAATTTTAGTATTAATATTTGTAGATTTATAAAAATAAATTATTAGCAAAAGAACAACTAAAATCGATCTACTAGAAACCGAAATATACGTTAAAAACTGTTTAAGCTCATTAACATGCGCAGACCCTAAAACTCATTTTCTGGCTAAAACCATTATAGTAAGGTTTGCGCAAATAGCGTAAAAGTACCTTCGGTACCCCGACTGATAACGATCTTTCATGATACCCTTTTATAAAATATTTTTAAAAATACCCTTAAGTCTTATTTTAGGGGTTAATTTTAGGAAATATACAAAAACTCTATTTTATTATTTATAAATAGTTGTAAGTCATTGATTGTATTTTTACCTTCACCATTTTGTCGATATTTTTACAATACTCCACTCATAAAAGTTTGAGGTTATGTCAGCAACTAAGATTAACAGGTTAATACCCTTTTGGGGCCCCCGGATGATAGGACGGCGAAAGAACCAAAGGGCGGAGCCCTAAGCGTTGGTCCGGGCGCGACGTCCATATTTCTAGGTTAGATTCCTATTGACATTTGACAGGTGACATTTGACATTTTGACAGGTGACGAGCGCCTTGACCACGCCCTGCACAAGATTCCTCGACGCAGGCGCAGTACCTAAAATAGGCGTCGCTCAAGATTCCGGTCAAAGGAGCCATGGGCAAGAGCCAGGAGCCTGGGCGAGAGCCAGGAGCCTGGGCGAGAGCCACCTGAAGTTAGCGCCAGGTTCTGGCATTCGCCCTGGCATTTGCCCAGCTGTGATTCTTCTTCTTTTCCCAAGGTAACGGAATGCCTACTATATTGATTTGCTATTTTATCAATACAAATATTAGTATAAAGATAACCAAGTATTTACTTGTAATTTTAATATTCAAATTTAATTTTATTTTATCAACAGGTATACACTATCTGAGGCTGATCCTAAGTAAAAAAACTTATTTTCAAACATGTAAGACTTCTTAGAATTATTTATTTTATATAACTTTGTTGACATTTCTCATTAACCATTATCTAAATCACTACATTTTTGCTTAAAATTATGGCTGTGTTTCTATGTGCTCAGAATATTTTACATTATTTTATTTTGTTAACATTCCCTTATTTCACCTATACCTTATAGACTGAAAAATATGGTTTGTGTGGCTCATTCTTATTTAATTTGTGTCTAACAGGTATTTACAATATAGTTGGAAGAGGTTATAATAATAGAGACAAAAAACAACACCATAAATATGCACACTTATACCTATCCGTATACGCAAACAATACGTCGGAGATCAAAAAGGTTAAGGGCACGGCTTAGAAGCATACTTACGTAACGTAATTTAAAATTCTTTAGGCAACCATTTAGACAAATTTTTTTCAGGGTTTGTATCCTAACCTGACAGGTGTCAAACAGACGCCTAACCGTTTTTTCCTAGTGGTTTTTTTCGAGATTT
This sequence comes from Listronotus bonariensis, assembly GCA_014170235.1. Taxonomy (NCBI): domain Eukaryota; kingdom Metazoa; phylum Arthropoda; class Insecta; order Coleoptera; family Curculionidae; genus Listronotus; species Listronotus bonariensis. Next base: position 2,457 of record JACEGR010004070.1, read on the forward strand.
AACTGTGGTTCAACTGCTCTTTATTACATGTTTAATTTAACAATGGATGCAATTTTGAATCCAATGTTTTTAACTTTTAGCTTTTAACTCACTTGTTAATCAATCGGTCAATGAAATTTTATGGTTATAAATCTTCTTTTCTAATGTTGACGTACCAAAGTCGGGATACATTCCCGATCGCGATACGGATACGTGTGCCGTATTGATAGGTTAAACGTAACGATTTGGAACTAACGTATCGGTTCTGCGCAAGCGTATTATGTTGCGAATAGGGATACGTGAATATTTTTTAAACTGCTTTTTGTCTCTAATGTAAATATTTTTATGTAATTGTGGGAATATAAAGGGGGAAGGTGCGAGGACTTTTTCTTGCAAATCAAGACAAAATTTTCCTTTAGCCTTTTTAACAAATGCTTGAAATGTTCAGTATCTAGCAAATTTAAAATCATAATAAAACTATACCTTTTGGAATAATCCAAACATAAACCAAAACAATTTCTATGTACGTAAAATTAAATCTAATCTCTTCCAATTTTCTTAAGTGTATAAAAATGGCTACTTTTCTAGTGTTAGGAATTTTTATATGTAATTTTTATTGAAATGAATTTAAATATATAATACTGTGTTTACAAAAGTCTTTTATTTATTTATTTATAAAAAATGTTTTTATAGCTATAAATTATTGATATTATTTACTCAAAGGCTCTTGTATCCTGAAGCAATCACTGACAATTTTCCACTTGTCGCCTTGGGCTGTAACTATAAAGTTTTGCTGAAATGTCTTTGGAGTTTTATCTTGGTATTTTACTGTCCCACTAGCTTGAATCATAAAGGTAAGTTGACCACTTACAGCAGAATCTGTAAATAAAAAAGTTATGTTCATATCTATAATGAAGATTTCTATAAAGAGAATGTTGATCTCTCTTAATATTTAAAAAGTACGAACTTAGAACTTAAAAACACTTAGCTATTTTAAAAGTTTAAATCAAAATGTGCTAATTTTGTTTCGAATTATTTTTTATTTAAGTGGATGCCGTAGCACGTTAAATTGAGCTAAAACGCGATTCACTGCCGTTTTTTAAATATTTGTTTTGGAAACAAGTTGTATATAAAAAAGTTTCTTTAAATGATCCAAAGATTATCGGAAAGTAGTTATTTTTAAGGTTTTGTAATTTTGGGAAATTTAATGTGTTAATTATAAACATTACCAAAAATCAATTAACATTTTGATAATCTTTAACCAATTTTAGACATACTTTAAATGAAACTTTTTTCTTTAAAATAAATAGTTTTTGAATGGAATGTAATTTTAGAATTTTGTGTTTAAAAAAAAAAGAGGTTTGTCCATGTATAAGTTATAGTACCTAATTGTTTGTTTAAATAATATTTCAAATAGCTTTAAGGGAGATGTAAATAGTAGGATTTTCACTGGAAGTTTCTATTTTGTATTGTTGTTTTTTACTTTTTTAGGCTTTATGTATATCAATAATTAATAATTAACATGTTTGGATAAAAAGTTACTTTAGAAGAATAAATAATTTAATAATATTTTTATTATTTTTTTTATAAACAATGCTTTGAAAACGCCTACACAATAGTTTTGTGCTTGCTATAAAGGTTTTGGGTATCAAGCCGCTTATAGTGCCATTATATTTTACTACCTTTAAAATCAAATAAATAAAAAGCAAAAATTCAAAAAGAATATTATCTCAAATTTTCAATTTTAAGTAATAGATGCTGACACATATTGTTACTGTAATTCACAAACCTTGTAACTCCAATTATTATTCACAAACTTTATTAGGCACTTGGCCCAAAAGGCTAACGACCGAAGTCTTCCTGCCATATAAACAATTTACAGTGTTTTTATATTTACATTTATACTACTATACTACATACATATACAAAAGGTAATTAATCATAATAATTAAAACATATCCTTAATTTAAACAATATTCACATAAATTTAATTTTGTAATTCTAAAAGAGTTTCATATAGGGTTTGTAAAGGGTATTTACGTTTTGGACGGATAATAGGGTTCCTGGTATGAATAAGAGGATTAATAGTATTGAGGTTTGAACGTTTATTAACAAATTTTATGTTTAGGGTCTGAAGGCGATCTAAAATAGGTAAAATTTGGGTTTGTTGGTATAACAGGGCATTTGAAGGATTAAACAGAGGATTTGTAGGGTGTCTCATTTTTGTTACTGTCCTTAGGCTGGTTCTTTCACCAATCTCAATGTTGTAGAGAGCTTGTCTGCGGGCATTACATAGAAGTACATGGCCATATTCAATTATCGGTCTACATATCATAGTGTATATTCGGGTTGCAATCTGAATATTGATTCCCTGGTCTTTGTAAGTCAGTGATCGAAAATGTTTTGCTCGGGAGAGCACTTTCTTCTTGACATCTTGTGTGTGTAATTTAAAATTCAGTTTTTGGTCCAATATTATTCCCAAATATTTGCATGAGTTAGTGGGATGTAAAACATGATTGAACATTGTGACTGTAGGAGATGTATTAGAGATTTTGTGATGAAATATCATGAAATTAGATTTTTGTGGGTTTGGCTTAATGCGCCACTTTTGCATCCAGTGACTAGTAGTGTTACACAGATTTTGAATGTTAGCTACAGTCCTTTTTAGTGTGTTATCGTGGGAAATAATGGCGGTGTCATCAGCAAATTGAAGTATATATGAATTTGGGTTAATGAAATTTGGATTTGCAAAACTGTGATTGTACAGGTCGTGGCAAAAGATGTTGTAAAGAAGTGGTGATAGTGGAGAGCCCTGAGGTAGTCCTTGTTCAGGTACGAAACTTTCAGAATAAGAGTTGTTTACACGAGTTCTTAGCTTCCGGTTTGAAAGGTAGTTTTTTAAGAGAAATATTAGATATTTGGGACAGTTGAGTTTGTTTAGTTTGTAAAGCAACCCATTATGCCAAGTACTATCAAAGGCTTTTTGTATGTCTAAGAAAAAAGCAGCTGAATATTTATTTTCTTTATAAGATGTTTGGACATTTGAAGTGAGTACTGTTAAAGGATGAATGGTGGATACTGCGTTCTTGAAGCCAAATTGGTAACATGGTATGTTGTGACCCAATAAAGAATTCAGTCTGTTTTTTAATATCACTTCAAAATGTTTTCCTATTACCGAGAGCAGTGTAATCGGGCGATAATTAGATGCTATAGCAGGGTCTGTATTTGGTTTGGAAATAGTTATTATAGTGCCCTCTTTCCATTCTAAAGGAAAATATGAAGATTTTAGACAAAAATTAAACAACTGCATTAAATATAAATGCACTCGTATGTCCAGTTTACGAAAAAGTTTTCTGGGTATATTATCGGCACCTGGTGATGTATTACGGCCTTTTGTTAGAGCCTCAAAGTATTCTTCATCATTAATGGGAGGGGCATCTTGAAAGTTGGGTATTTCATTAAAAAGTTTTGGTTCCATAGATCAATGTCTCTTCGGTGGTCTTCATCGAACATTGGGTCTTCTCCAATTTTATAGGTTTCATTGAAATATTTACCAAAAATATTCGCCTTCTCTTTGTCTTTGTTGTAACTTTTTCCCTCATGAATCAGATGACTGGCCGATTTGTTGTTTTTATATTTTGATAGTTTACGAACTTGTTGCCAGTAATTTTTACCATGTGCCAATTGAATATCACGACATGCTTCTAAATATTTTGAAGATCTGTACTGTTCAATGAGTTTGTGAATGTCTTTATTTAAATTGTTAAATTGCGTTTTAATTATGCGGTCTTGTGTGTTTTTGAACTGCCTGTAAAGTTGCTTTTTCCTTTTAATTAGATGTAAAATATATGGTGGTAGAGTATGCGAATAGAATTTTGCTTTAAATTTAGGAGTATTGTTGGCAATGGTAGTTGAAATGCAGTTATGGAAATCAGTTATTATGGTTTCGTTGATTTGTTTGTGGCTATTATGTTCTAAGTAATTTACTAGATTGTTGTTTACCTCTTCCATGTTACATTTGTGAAAGCTATACCTCAGTGTCTCAACATCAATGATTGGAGCAGACAACAAATCTAGTTTGAATTCAATTGCCATATGATCTGAGCCCAGGTCCGGAGTAAGTACAATATCAGATATATTGTTCCTAATGTTTTTGTACAAAAAAGAGGTCTGGTGTGGTGTCATCATTTGCATTCATGATAAATGTTGGTGGAGTAGTAATTTGTATGAAGTCCGAATTATTTAAGAAGTTTTCGATTTGCTTGTATTTTCTGTTGTTTGGGTTAAAGTCTCCGATTATGATGGCATACTGATACTGTGATGCCTTGACAAAAATGTTTTCTTCAATTAGACCTGAATTGGGATGATTATAGACTAAGAATACATGTAATTTCGAATTATGAAATGGTAATGTGCAGTGTAGCGCTTCATTTAATGGATCATTGATATGTGGTGCATTTGCTTTGCCTAGATCCAGCCAGGGATGGGCTTGTACCATACTACCTCCTCTAACATTAGTATTTACAATATTACCACATTTTTCTATTTTAGTCCAATCCCTATAGGCTATGTTAGAAACTGTCTTAATTTTTGTTTCTACTAGAAGTAGACATTTTATGTCATTTCTTTCTACATAGTTATTTACTAACTCCAAAAATTAACTGAAATCAAGATTTTTGCACCATTCTCTAACTTCACCATCATGAGTATGAGTAATTATGATGATATGAGTAGGTAAATATTTTCTTGGATGGTCCTGGTGTGCCAAGTTTATAAAAAAAACAATTTTGCATTCACTTTTTTCTTTCAGTTATTAATTTTTGTTAATTATCTCCTAATGTGTAAAAACGGATATTATTCTTTTTAAATTTTTGCTTCTCAAATGTAAGATATGAGTGACTGTGACTACTGATCTGAATTCTACCCCCGTACTCTGTAACGCAATAGAAAAGAAATTTCCTTTCTATGCAATGTAAACCATATGGACATTTCAGGAAATTTCTTTTCTATTGCGTTACAGAATACGGGCTCTGTACTTACCTAATATTGGTTGAGCATCTAATGTAACCAGGGTGTGATCAGATGGAGGTAAATCTATAATAAATTTTTGAATCCTTTCATGACCTTTAATGCCATTACCATTCCATGATAGCAGTCCTGTATCCAAATATAACCTTTGCATTAACTGAAAAGTAATAGTAACAGAAATAAGCACAACCACTACACTTTAACAGTCGACTTACATGCCTTCGTTTATCAATGGTTTCATAATAAAGTTTGGTGAATTCCTCCGCAACTCTGCAGGCTTGGTCAATTTTAGCTTTGGTCTACAATAAAAATAATGTAATATAATTAGGACAAAGAATTTACTTATTTAACCCACCTCCATTTTTACTTAAACGTTTGATTAAGAATGTTTACTGGTTATGTATGGTCAGACCTAATTTAATAATTTAAATAAATTAGTTTTAACTTTATAAACTGAAACTTGTTGTTTATTTAAATTTTGAGGTTACTAACAACATCTTCTTCTTTTTTATTTTATTTTAATAAGCCTTAGTTATCAGGGCTTGCTCTTTGGTGTTATTTTTGGCTCTATACTGAGGCAACGTGCCAGCTAGATATGGCATAGTTCCTCTTAGAGCATGTACTTACTACAGGTAGCCTGGAACCAGCGACCTTATTTTTCTATCTCTCTACTTTCGTGTCTGACGAACATGCGCACTTAAAAGCCATGGCAAAATACAAATACCGGCACCCCGTACCCTCCGTCCGCGGTCTGACCGTGACGCTTATTAGCTACCATACATTGGCAATCCATGGAGATTAGTGGATTAGAGTAATGATTTTTCTGCCACCATAAAGCTTTATTACGCGCACCAGCCATATTTCCGCAATATTTTAACTTACATGAGAACTAGCCATGTATACAGAATTTTGGTTAGTCTTGATGTGCTTTTAATAAACCAATATTAAAAAAAAACACAATGTAAAGCTTCGGCTACGATAGACGATGAGCGGTGAGCGGCGTTGCAGAGACCTAATAAGTTATTAAAACATAAAAACAGAACACGAAATATATAAAGATTCTAGATACATGAATCGGAATAAAATTAAACTATTTTTAATATATTTTAGTTACCGCTACTTTTAAAAACTAATTGTTGCCCAATATGTCATTTTTAAATTTGGTGTATAACTTATTTATATGAAGGAAAAGCTAAAGCCGCAGTTGTAAAGACGTAATGTACGTTTTCATTCCCAAAAAAGCATAGTCGACTGTATTTGAAAGGGGGCCACCGTACTTTTAATTCACAGAGAAACATAGTCGACTGAACTTGTAGAAGAGGTACCGTATTTTAAACTACGCTAGCCCGCTTGGCACTTTGCAGTCCACAATGCTTCACTGTAAATTAAAAGTACGGTAGCCGCTTTGAAAATGCAGTCGACTGTGCTTCTATGTGATTTAAAAGTACGGTAGTTCGATTGGTAAATGTAGTCGACTATCCTTCTATGTAAATTAAAAGTACGGTAATCCACTTTGGAAATAAAGTCGACTATGCTTCTCGGTGAATTATAAGTACGGTAGTCCGCTTGGTAAATGCAGTTGACTATGCTTCTTTGTAAACTAAAAGTACGGTAATCCGCTTTGGAAATGAAGTCGACTATGCTCCTCGGTGACTTAAAAGTACGGTAGTCCGCTTTGAAAATGCAGTCCACTCTACTTCTTAATACGGTAGCCTCTCGTTTAGGTAAATAAAATATGGTTTTTAAAAATTATGAGTTAAAATTATTTAAGCATTTAACTTGACTACATTACAAATCCAAAATTACCAGTACATTATTAAATACTGTATTTTAGAGTTTTAACAATATTTACAGCCACTTTCTAATTATTTTGTTTGTTTAAAAGAGAACGCAGCATCATAAAAAATAAATAAATAATAAATAATAAAAAAAAAAATGAAAAAGGAATTAAAGTAAAAGTATTCAGGTTGTTACTACAGCATCGGATAGCACAGAGTTTGCGATTTGGGTAGCTGATACACAAGAATTCTGCCTGTACTTTTTTTCTTAATACTGGAGATTGAAGCCTTCCTTACTCACTATACTGTATAAGCAATACGTAAAGGTATATTGGCAAGTAAAGCAATAGCAAAGGATGTACGATGAATCATCCAATCCGAAGTGTTTACATGCCAGTATTCACGTTACTGTCTTTTTCCTCACATTGCCTATGTGTTATGTTGTTAAGCTGATTGGATATAGGCAATAACATAACTAACATAATTTTGATGAGTTCAATAAAAAGCTTGACATTCCATTGTCCGGTTTGTTTAAATATTCCATACCGGCTATTTATCAGAAAAAACTGGACTGTCCAGTTCAAAAAGGAATATCTGGCAACCTTACTCTTCTTGTATGAAAATTTAGAAATAAAGTTTCTGAACCAAGTTATACTAACGTGTCTTACAAGCGTCTTAATTGTTTTTTGGTCAAAGTTATAGTATACAGCTTTAGATATATTAAACAACATACATACAAACAATGCCTCTATAATTTTAATTTTATTATTTTGATTTATGTAAATTATAATGTAAAAAGTACACTTAAATATAAAAATTACTACTATTCTAAACTAAAGGATGGTTTCAACCCTAGTCCAAGGGTTGTTTAAGGTTTGGCGACTTTAGTCAGCATAGAAAAAATATTGGAAGCATTCGGGCGGTTCTGGCCACTTAGTGGGTATCACAAGTGTCAAAATTAGTATATGGATATGGACTTTAATTTGACAATTTTGACACTAATTATACTCAGCGGCACAGCTGATCTTTTTACAGTAGTCCAATGTTTCATTTAACATAAAAGTGAGTCTTACTTAAAAAATAATTAACATGGGACCAATAATGTTAGATACTTTAGGGTAATATGTTAAAAAAATAATAACATATTTAAAAAAAAAACACTAATTCATCATCATATCAACATCATCTTCTCTTTTCCGCTTTAAGCTATTTTCACCCATAAGGCCAATATTACTTGGTGCTGAAGTAGATGGTGGTTGTGATATTTGAACATTTTGTGTGATCTGAATTTTTGGCTTCAGGACAGTTTTTGGTTGTTGCTGAGAAGGACCAGGACTTCCACTTATTTTCATAGTTGGTTTGGGTATTGACACATTTTGTCTTGCAATACCAGGGGTCTGTTTCCTAATGAAGCTTATATTTGATTTGGTTGTCATTTTTAAACCGGGACCAGCTAAAGAAAAAAATATTAGGTTGAATTTATAGGATAAATTTCCTAACCCGCCATATCTTAAAAAACAAGATATCTATAAACATTAATAAACATCGTCGGCAGATTTTTTTATGTCTCTTAAAGATCATTTAAAACTTAAGTGAATATTGATTTTTATTAGTTCATTATTAACACACTACATATACAAAAATATTCATAAGGAAAAAATAAACCTTAAGTACAGTTGTATGGGGTGTCCGGATTTTGTTGCAATTGAAGGGTATTTTGGTTAACTTTAGAGATAGAGACTTGAGGTTTTCGCGAAGTGTTCAATAAACCAAAGATGGCACTAAAATCGTTTTCATGGCTCTCTTTGTTTTTACCATACCAGGCAAAATTCATTTTTGGACCTCCCTCATATTCTAGTTTTCTTGTAATTTACAACAAAAGTAAAAACTAATATTAGTGGTATCCTTTTGAAAAATTATCAGTTTTATTTTTATCAGTTCTATCACATCCAAGTAATCATGATCATTTGATCATGTGACACATGCAATTTGAAATAATAATAAACTTTCAGAATAAAGTGAGCCACATAAGTTTCAAAAAATGTTATCATTTTAACTTTTATCAGTTTGTTCATTGTGATCAAGTCTCGAAAGAATACCACTATAAGTGGATTGTTTTAGGTAGAAGCCAGTGGTGTAGTTACATTTTTTATATTTTATTTTATATTTTTGGAGATATAAACCAAATATATTTTTCTGATGAAACACCCTGTATATTTTTAAATCTTTCAATTATGGCGGATGAGAGCGTATTACAAAATAAATAGAGTACTATTATTAGGTAAATTATTTTTTTATATTTTTAGCCCCTAAATTAATGTTTTTAATTTTAAAATTTAAGCTCACCATGTGACTTTATAACCAAAGAATAAAGTTAGCCCCATTTTGTTTTGCAGGGCTCCTAGGCAGTTGCCTACTCTTTCTAATGGATAATCTGGCCCTGACTGTAAGTTACAAGACAACTAAAATAGAGGGGGTGTTAAAAAAATGTCCTGTATGCCAAATACTAAGAGAGCTAAACAAAATCTTTAAGTGTCATCTTTCATTTCATTAAAAAGTAGCAACACTTAATTTCCATTTTAAAATTGAAAAAAATACGTTTACCACAAAACGGGGAAATCTGGCAACACCGCCTATATCAATATTTAATTCCACATGTCCTAAGTACCCTGGATATTAAATTTCGTAAATGCGGTACTTTCTACTAACTCAGTATATACTATGTAGTGATTTCAAAACAGAGTAATTAAAATTCAAAACCGTTTACTATTAAAAAAAAAAAAAACTTTTAACGGGTCATAATAATACACTTTTAGAAGTTTAGTAGGTTTTACCTTACCTTACCAGCCATTAAACCTAGAGGGGGGCCTGGCAACACCTTGGGAGGAGCCCGGACGCTGTTATTACGTTATATGTACACATATACCATATAGGCACATATTCCTGGGGGGCTGGCCCCCACGCCCCCTGTAGTTACGCCGGTGTCTAAAGGTCCCATAGAGAGTATATACATTAAATATGCTTTTTAACAAAAAAAAAAAAACCGTTCGGCACTGAAACCCATGATGTGTGAAACCGTATCTAAGGATTTATCTCTAATACTAACCAAGATACCCTGCAAATGCAAGAAATCCAGAGACCCTGTACATACAAAGTTAATGATTTGACATGTTTTTTAACAAAAAAAAAATGTAACTCATATTGTAATTTTTACCTGGCATATAACTTGTTTTTGTGGCCCTTTTTTCTGGGAACTTTTCAGTGTATAATTACATGATGAAAGGCAATAACGGTCAGGAGGCAATCTTAAACCACAATGTGGTTTCACAGCTGGGAGCATCGAATAGTTTTTAACAGAAGCACATTCAAGCACAACCTGTAAAAACCATATTTTAATTTTAGAACTAAGAAACATGCCGTTATTGTACTATAACAATAAAAATGTATAAAAGGCAAGTCTATAGAAATGAATAACAAACTTCACAAATTTACAGTGTGCCAATTGAAAAGGTACCACACTTAAAGGTTATTTAATTGCCTCTTTGAAAATCCCATACAATAATTTTTTTTGTCCAACACTTTTGGAAAAGTTAAGTTAAGCTAGCAAGAGTTTCAATGCAACATATTTAATGGTAGGTTTACATCTGACATTTATTGCATGATATTTATGTCAGACAGAAATTCTGGCTAATATAAACAACAAAAATTTCTATCGGACATACATTTTTGACATTGTTGACATTAGCCAGAATTTCTGTCTGACATAAATTATCATGCAATAAATGTCAGATGTAAACCTACCATAATATGTGAAATTACTTTATAACAGGTTTTTAAAATATTGTCCATTATTTTGTAGACAGTAATACAGCATAAATTTACAATTTGTACCAAGTGCGCACCCGCTCGATAAAGACGAACAACGCGAAGCAGGGTTTGGGCTTTAAGTGCGGGAGAGACATTTTGCACAGGTGTTGGGAAAAAAAATTTCTATGAGTGTCATAAAAAAGTAAAAACAAATTTATTTTTATTCTAATATTTTTCAATGTCAAATAGTATTGATTAGTTTATTTGTTGGTGCTCAACCAATGGCATTTTCTAAGATGTAAACGAGTGCACAAACTTACTACTTTGAACATGCAAGTAGATAAATATAAAAACCTATCAACTAGAGTTTTTTTTAAATATAATTATATGTTTGTCCAACGTTTGTCCATGGCAACTGTTAATGTCTTGAATGCATAACTATATTTTTTAAATTCTTTTAAAAAATTATTAAACAAAAAGTCAAATGTATGGTAGCTTTGAAAAGGCAACTTTTAATGTTTTTAATAGTTTACTATTTTTTCAAGATTTTTCTAAAATATTAAACACAAAGTCAAGGAATGGTACTTTTGAAAAGGCAATTATATGACGTGCTTTCATTCAACCCCTCTAAGATTTTAGGTGTTGCTGTGATCACTCAAACACACTAAAAGTTATATTAATTGAAAACTAGCACCTCTATAATAAATAAAGTTTATGTTTTTGCATTTTTTAAAATTTTCTATACTGGCTGACATATTAAGGGTGGTACCTTTTTATATTGACACCCTGTATAAATTAACACTAGTTACCTCTCTGGGTGGTGGTGTAGTAAAGCTTGACTCAGCTGTTAATTGCAGGGCAAGTCGAATATCATCCACATCTAAAAACTTCTTCTTGGAATTATTTGCATACATTCTAGCCTCCTCTAGTATAGATGTAGCATATCTATACACAAATTCTGTCAACTGTACTATGGTTTTTGGCTCATATTCTGTTATTCCCATTTCCTTCATTATAGCTAAAACAACTTGGCCATCTTTTGGAATATTTTTTGGTTGTGATTGTTTTGGTTTTTCCAACTTTTCTTTCTCTGCCATATTTGTGAGTTATTTGAACTAAAAATGTAAATAATGCTGTAAGGAAAGTTAAAATACATCTGAAACAACAGAAAAAATATTTTTATAGTTATTTTGTATGTAGCGAAACCAAATAAATTTAATAGGTAATAAAAATATAAAAACTAGCCAACCTGTTCTGACTTCGTTGGGCGTTAATTATATTTTTCTCTAAACTTCTTGTTCAATCATAATAAAATATGGCCTATACCAATCATGAATAGTGTAGCTTTCTGATTGTGAAACAATTTTTATGATTGGTTTAATATTTCCTAAGATTAGCCCTTACAAACAAATAATTTTACATAGTGTGTAGCATTTATTTTTTGGATTTTTTATAATTAATTTGTACACATACTGTGAGAATTTATGTAGGTAAATGTCTAGTAGTCTGGAGATACTAAAGTGCAATTTATTTTTGGATCGCGATTTTAAATAATAAAAAATATAAACTTTTTTTAAGTATTTAGTTTTTTAACCACATCGTGAATGATTTAACTTTATTTTTGCATATTATAGAGAGATAGTCAGAGCATTTTAAAGAAAACTTTGGTCAAAACCAAAGTTATTTGTGTGGACACGTGAATGATATACTTATGTGCTTTACAGGTAGGTAGAATCAAAGACTTTAAACTAACAATAAATCACTTAAAAACCTTGCATTTTAAAATTAAACTCATTGTGACAGAGAAATTAGTAATACAATAAATTAACTTAAAAATTAGATTTTTATAAAAATAACATGTTTTTGTTAAATGCCTTAAAAGATACAGCAACAATTCGTTTTCAAAATATACATCAACAAACTTACCTTATTTTAACAATATTTCACCTTCCTATGGCAAACAATTCTTTAAAAGCCTATTTGTCACTTATTACTTGATTTACACCCTTTTAACAGTTGTTTTTATATTTATTTTATTCTTATTGCCATTAAATTGCAAAGCTTTAGTTTGATTTTAAAGTTTAAAGTCGTATATCTATGAAACATTTTGAACTTAAAATTTAGAATCATGGTCAGCGTCCTTAAAACACCCGTATACCAAAATTACCCAAAATCTACTTTCAAGACAAGTGCCATGTTCTTTCTTTGATATCTACAGACAACCCATATTTATGAACACTGATAGAAAGACAATGTGTACACCACATATTACAAATAATCACGAGGTAAATGACATTCTATTTAAAGAATATTTTAAAATACTTAAAACTATGAGGAGATGATAAAATAATAAAATATAACTTGCGATTTTGGAGTTACTGGGTTTCTAACTGCATAGCTAACAAAAGTTAATTTAAACCATGTAACTAAAGGGTTTGCGAAGTAGATGTATACAGTGCTGTAAGTTATTCTGTTTAAAAATTTTGCCATTCTACATATCATTTAGTTATAATTGCATTTAAAATAAAGTGATAAAAAACAAAACAAAGTTCTTTTTTTTCAAAGTTTCATTAAACTAAAGTACCTATGTTTATTGTTATAAAAATACTTACCAAGGGACTGGACTACAGAAATAGGTGTAGAAAAAAACCTTGACCAACTTGCAAAACACTACTTACATTAAGGTTTTAACAGGACTGTTGTATTTTTTAAATAAATTGTATTTATTTATAGTTTTATCAAAAAGAAAACATTGGGGTATTTTTTTATGGTTAGAACCAGATACTTCTTCTATAAGTTTCACGGTTTTAAAGACCTAGGATTTCTTCTTCCTATTTGCTTTACTTCTAAAATTTCCAGGGCTACTTTTACACGAGAAAAGCTTTAAGTATACATCTACTAGAGACCGCTTTGCCTCTCTCCAGTACATTTTTTTAATGGATCTTAGTCATTGGTTCTTGATTGCTCTCAAAAAATACTCAATTTTTTTAATATTTGAACTAAAGACGCTCCAAAATAGTACCATATATGAGTACCAGTGGCATCAGGAACTCATAAGGGGGCGTCCATAAATTACGTGAGGCAATTAGGGGAGGAGTTGAATTTTTCTGTGGGGGAAGGGGGCTCTGTGCAAACATAACGTATTTTTTCTTCATCTAGAAACAGGAAAAAAAAGTTACGAGATTTGGGCAGGTCCCGCCAGAAAAAAATATGTTATCTGGTAACAACCAGAACTAACTTTTTGAGCGGTAAATCTTTTTCCAAGACACGGAATAGAAAACCACACAGACCGGTATGCAAATGGCCATTGAGGCTCTCACGTGGAATCGTGCATAAAGGATATAGAAGATGGGTTGTTCCCCGAGGAAGATAGAAAACTCACGGCTAAATTGAAAAGGCATATTTTTTCTGGAGCTAGGTGCTGTGAGCAAAGATTTGATGTTTTTCCGTTTGGTATGGCGCACAAGCAATTTTCCAAATGGTGGTGCATGGATGCAGGTCCTCGGGTTGCGTCAATACTGACACAAACCGGTTATGCGCAATACCAGTAACAGTTCATAGCTTCAAATAGTAATTCTTGAAGCTAAATAAATATATGAAAAATTCTGGACTTTCTGGAAGCTACAGAGCTCCAGATTGATCCCCAAATGTGCTGGCTAATTGGACCGAAACGGACCAGAGCCAAGAATAAATAACCAACTAACCAACCAAATGGCCATTGGCAACACTGGCACCTTTCACCAATGACAGTGTTTTCATTTAAGGTTAGAAAAATAAAAACTTACGAAAAAGCGTTACGCAGCCGTTTTTTTTATTCTATTAAATTATCCAAAAATATGGTGGAAAAAGCCGGAGATTGGTGTTTAATTGAAAGTGATCCTGGGGTATTTTCAGAGCTTATAAGAGAGTTTGGTGAGTAACACCTAAGATTCCAAAAAATTCAATAAACGCTCTTTTAATTTCCAGGCTGCAAAGGAGTACAGGTGGAGGAACTATGGAGTTTGGATGGTCAACAATTTGAAAATCTAAAGTAAGTAGCAAATTAAACATTTTCATTTCAGATTTGCTGACATAAATGGTATAATCTGTTAAAGATAACATAAGAAAAAATCACTACATAACCTATACTTTTTAGGCCTATCCATGGATTAATTTTTCTTGTTTAAATGGACCAAAGACACTTCTGAAGTGAGTGGCTCAATTGTCCAAGATAGTCGATTAGAAAAATATTCTTTGCTAGACAGGTTATTGAAAATGCCTGTGCAACACAAGCCATTTTAAGTGTTCTTTTAAATTGTCGTCATCCTGATGTTAAACTTGGGTCCACATTATTAGAATTAAAAGATTTTTGTCAAGGTTTTGATGCTAATATGAAGGGTCTGACTATTAGCAATTCCCAGGTTATTAGTTCCGTACATAATTCCTTTGCAAGGCAGCAGATATTTGAGTTTGACCCTTCCATGCCTAAAAAGGATGAAGATGCATACCATTTCATAAGTTATGTGCCTATAGATGGCAGATTATACGAGTTGGATGGGCTGAAACAAGGCCCAATTGATCTAGGACCTATTCCTCCAGATAGTGAGTGGACTGATGTTGTAAGACCAATTATTGAAAAAAGAATTCAGAGGTAGGTTATCTATTTAGTATGCTAGAAACAAAACTATTGCAGAAAAATTATTCATAGTAGAAATAATTTTAAAGACTTATAATTGATAATCATATTGATAATCTTTGTGATGCAGTTGACCTAAAAGATGACCAGTCGAAGTCATATATTATTAATAATCACCACCTAATAAAATTTGGATAAGCAAAATTGTGATTTTCTTGACTTGTTTAGGTATTTCTCTCTTTTCTTTTTACCTCTCCCTCTGCCTACCCTCATGTTTCTTCAGTTACAATTAAGAGGGCTAGTTTCAAAGTGTGAAATCTGAGGAAAATTTAAGTTTGAAAACTCATTTATGGATGTAGTCATGGGAAATTCAGCACTGAAAGATACAAATATTGAGACATTTATCTCACTTTTGTATTAAAAAGTCATAATAGAGATTGTACACTTTGAAACTAGGGTCCCCAATTATATTGGGATGATTATGAACCAAGAATAACCGAAATGTCAAAATATCAAACTTAGTAACAAAAGTAAAAAAAATCTAATAATAATAATATTAATAAATAAAAAAGTTTATTGAAAATTTTTTAAATTATTTACTTAATGACTCCAAAAACATATTTTTTTATAAAAAAATGGTTGCATCCCTATCTAATTAAAAAATAAATAATAAAGGTGATTTTTTACTGCAGAATTTAATAAAAGTGATATAAAATGACCATGCCAAGAAATGGTTTCTATTTATTTACTCTAAAAACTTGCACAATTTAAAAATGCCAAGAAAACAATTATTTTTTTAAAGTAAATGGGAGTTTTAAAATTATTTTTATTTTATAAAAATGCAATGGCGTACCATTTTTTTTTTTTTTTTTTTTAATATTTACCCCAAACCCCTTATGAGCGACACTGCTAAAAGATGTGTTTTCTTGTATGCAAAAAAATGTCTTTTGATGCAAATGGGCTGACCCCAATTTTTAAAAAAATATCTTTTTGGTATAAAAGTTAATATAAAATAAATTATGTAAAAATAATTCCTATGTTAAATGGTTTTAACTTATAATATTATCGTACTGAAAGCCAAAAATAATTTGGTAAGTCCTAGCTACCAGTTTGCACATCTTCTTATCAATGTGGGGTCTATTGATCAGACAAATAATAAAATTGTTGGGCATAGCGTGTACAAAGTAAATATTATGATAGATATTTTATGTGCCCAACCATTTTATTAATCAATACCCCAGATTGATGAGAAGATTGGTGCGATCTGGTAGCTAGGACTTACCCAATTATTTTTTAGCTTATAGTAAAATAAAAAATTTTTATCATAAATTCTTTTTATATGCTTTATTTTCAAGTTTTTAGTTTTGTTGTTAGTTGATACTTCTCATTTTATTGAGTTCTGGTTGAGTAACTATCCAAGGATTTTATATTGAGGTAGTTGTGGAAAGTATGTAATTCGCCATTTTAAGACGGCGGTCATCTTGTTTTTTTTTTCATAGTATTTTTCCAATCAAACCCTTTTATTTGATACCCATATTGAGGTAGTTTAGGAAAAAATATGTATTAAGCCATCAGCGGTCTTGGATTTTCATTTTTTCATATAGTAACCCAAGCAGCAAGCTGACGTCCTATTGACGTCTCTTTTAGTCATTTTTGGTCACATTTGGTCAACAAAGACGTCATAAGATGACGACAAAATGACGTTAAATTGACCTCCCCAAGTTACAGATAAAAGACGTCCCGTTAATGACGTCATAATGACGTCTTTAAGATGACAAAAAACTGACGCATATACTTTTTTTTTAAAGCTAAATGTTTTTTTATTTGAGAATTGAAATAGGAGAAACTCCTTACTGCTTGCAGTTTCCTTGCACTGCAAGGTCGCATCTCTCTCTTGGGACATTGTCCAACCTAGAGATGCAGATTTTTACAATAGCCGAAGATATTTCTTTCAAAGCTAATTGAGATCACCAACCGCAAACCGGTCTCGAACTATTTTAGTCATAACGGTATGGTGTAGGCAATAAAATGCGAAGGTGTTGAATAAACGTAGTAGTTTATTGTCCATTGCGCCATCTATTGGTAGAGGTTTTTCCTATTTCAATTTTGTAAAATTATTAGTCTTATTTTTCTGTCATATGATATTTCGGTTGGATTTTGACACGAACCATATAATGTCACAAAATTTTTCTGGCCGGATTTCTAAACATGACGTCATTAGATTTTTACGAGCTAGTATGACAAAAAAATGACGTCTCTTTAACGACGTCAAAAGCACGTCATTAAAATGACGTTAAAATGACGTCATTATTTTGGTCTGATGACGTCCTATGACCAAAAATGACTTTAAAATGACGTCATAATGACGTCAGCTTGCTGCTTGGGAAGCTCTATGTTACCAATAAAGCCCTTTTATTTGATACCCATATTGAGGAAGTTGTGGAACAAATATGTAATACGCCATTTTGTGGCGGCGGCCATATTGGATTTTAATTTTTTCATAGTGAGCTCTATTCTGTTCTTCCAATCAAGCCCTTTCATTCGATACCCATATTGATGTTGTAGTAAAGTACTATGTAATCCGCCATTTTGTATCGGCGGCCTACATGGATTTACAATAATAAAAATATTATATTGGATTGTCATTAAGATTAAGAGTGTGTACCAAATTTCCAGATCGATCGGTCGTCAGGAAGGTGGTCAAATTCCAATTACTAGATTTGAACCAAACAATTAACAAATAAATAACAAATAATAAACAGGTCAAGTTAAGTAAAACCATTGTAAACAATATTTTTTAATTTTTAACTAAGACGTTTAGGACATACTGGGTTAGTAAAAGTACTGCAACTCTTAAATACCTTTATAACTGCTAAAGCTATATTTACTAAATTTGGTATCTCAAAAGTGAAGACTGGCATAAACACATTGTATCTATAGCCACCGCTTCAAAAAAGCTTGGATTTTTTTCCGAGCCAAAAAGTACTTTTCTCCTTCCAATTTATACACTTTGTATGTGTCCCAAATTCGAACCTCTCTGGAATACTGTTCTCATGTCTGGGGAATGGCATCCCCTACAACCCTCAGCATTCTTGATGCCATTCAGAGAAGGGCTGTTCGTCTTATTAGTGATCCTTTACTTGCTCAAAGGCTTCCTTCTCTTGCCCATCGTCGAGCTGTGGGAGATCTATCGCTCTTCTATAGATACTTTTACGGCTTCTGCTCCGACGAATTATCCAGTATAGTCCCTCCTCTTGCAGCTCCCAATAGAGAGACTCGTGGTGCCGCGCGTATGCATCCCTATACGGTTCAATTGGACAGGCCCCGAACTTCCCATTTCGTTCATTCTTTTATCCCTAGAGTTTCTAGACTGTGGAACCTACTGCCAGCGGAGGTCTTTCCTTTCCCCCAAATGTTCAAGTTTTTAAGTCCCGTGTTAACAAACTTCCTCTTACCCTGCTTAAGACACCCACGGTACGTTAGTATTTAGGCTTTCAGCCTTCGTGGATTGTCCAAAGATAAAAAATTAATAGTAATGCCGGCACCGTTGCCAAATTTCCCAGTTTTTCCTACATGTATCTCCTTCGTTTTTTTTTTTTTTTAATTTTTAATGGAAAGCCCCATATATTTTTATTGCAATAGATTGCGCAGGCCTAACTTAATAACTCCACAAATTTTTAAAATTCCATTTTTACTAGCTGCTAAGATATAACAACACCACATTTTAGGTAAAAAGTTCAGATGTGCTCAAACATCTCTAAAACCGCTTATGCTGCTTTTACAAATTTCGGTATTTAAAAGTTCCTGGGCAAGTAGAATTCAGCAGTGATATTGTTATTGCTGTCAGATTTTCCAGTTGTGTGCCACAAGTAATGTTTTTCGTAGTTTCGATGGAAGCCCTATTTATTTTAATCACAATAAAAGTAGCGTGCCAACTTTAGTAAGATTTTCCATTTTTAAAATTTAATTATACGACATTTTGTAAACCCAGCTTTAGCGGTTTTAAATATATTTAGGCCTTAATGTACTTTTTGCTGAAGGTGTAGTGTATCATATCTCGGCAACTAATAGAGGGAGAATTTGGGAGTTTTAGAAACTTAATTTTCATTTAAAAATGTAAAAAAGAATATGTGTACCACAAAACTGGAAAATATGAGCACAGTACTGATATCCATATTCAATTGCACATGTCCACACCTTAGATACTATATTTGGTAAATGTTGCTTTAGCAGTTTTAAAGATATTTATAAGTTGCGGTACTTCTTACTAACCCAGTAAGTTCATATGAAGTTTTTTTCCTATTTTTCATTGTAGAATCACCCTTTTAAGTTTGTCGGTTGAGTAACTGGACACCCTGTATAGGTTAAGTTGGGTAAAGTGGCCAGCAGTTTATACTTGTTTTCCTTTGTAGATATAGCGAAGGTGAAATTCATTTTAATCTTATGGCGCTGGTAAGCGATAGAAAAATGCTTTACGAAAGAAACATAGAAGAAATTCAAAAACAGATCGACGCAGGTGCGGTAGATGACTCGTTGCCGGAGCAAATAGCAAACTTACAATTACTTATAGAGGAAGAAGAGAATAAAAGACGACAATATAAAATAGAAAACATCCGACGTAAGCATAACTACTTGCCTCTAATAGTTGAAATTTTGAAATTGTTAGCAAGAGATGGTAAACTTACACCTCTTTACGAGCAAGCAAAAGAAAGGGCCCTTAAGAAGCAGAAAGAGAAAGTATCCACATAGCCTCTCGAAGTGTGTAATGTGTATTATTAATTAATTTTTTTTAAATAAACTTTTTGTATAGATAACTTGAGTTTCTTTTTGTAGGTATTTCAGGGAGTAATCTGTATTGGGGGTGTATTTATTAGGGTGGGTCAAAAAAACGACTATTTTTATTTTGAATTCTGACACTAAAAAATTGTTTCCTAGGCACCTCCAGCGGCAACGATGAGCTCTTAATTTTAAAGGGCCTCATTACAGTTTTGCATATTTTCCTCAGTTTCATAAAAAAATGCGGTACAAAAATGGCGTAAAAATAAAGATTTTATTTTTGATCCGAAAAACGAAAAACGCTATAATAATAAAATTCTATGAAAATATTGCTTTTATAAACATACACTGTTGAATTATTGAAAGATGTGGAAATGGACTACCCTTATCGTTCTTGTTTGAGGAATTTGAAGAAAGCCCAACGCAACAATTTGAAAAAAAAATAATATTGGTTTATTTAGACTCATTTAGACACTTTTTGTCTCTTGTATTTTTGCATTGCAACAATTTAAAATAAAAATATAAAACGTAAATCATAACGCATTGGGATGGAAACATTTATTTTATAAAAACATCTATATCTCTGTTGTCACCTAGTAAGGCATTTGTATTACTTCTTTTTTGACGTTAGATAATTATTGCAAGTTGCCTTATTATCGGGTATTACTGCCTGTACTCATAATTTTGAGTTATTGGACATCATGTTGACAGTACTATTAATCATAAGAAATTTTTGTTTAAAAGTCATAAAACTCGGTTAGCGGTTGGTATTTGTATTACTTCTTTTTTGACGTTAGACAATTATTGCAAGTTGCCTTATTATCGGGTATTACTTATACCGGCTATATTGAAATAGTGCCTGTACTCATAATTTTGAGTTATTGGACATCATGTTGACAGTACTATTAATCATAAGAAATTTTTGTTTAAAAGTCATAAAACTCGGTTAGCGGTTGGTATATACGCTTTTGTTTTACCAACGATCTATTTTATTTAACTACCTATTTAATTGTCTGATTTTGAAAAAAACCTTCAATTAAACATCGGGTTTTTAATTAATTGCAAAAAATTTACTTTTTTAAATGAAACCCTATATATTATATCACCAATCGAAAAATCTATGAAAGAGCATTTAAAAAGTCAACATCGTTTATATCCAATTTTATTAGTTTCGGAAATATGGCCATCCTCCGGAATATAGCATTTTTAAATAAAACACCCTGTATATTGTACCACCATTAAATAGTATTTTGAAGACCGTTAAGAATATATCATATTTAATATGTCTATCTCTTATAGTTTTGGAAATATGGCCATCCAAATCTAGAAAAATAGAAATAATGTCAATTTTAACTTATAAATGTAAGTAAAATGGAATTTTAATGTAATTTTGAGATTTGGATGGCCATATTTCCAAAAAATAAGAGTTGACATATTAAATGTGGCATATCTTTAAAAGACTGTCTAATACCTAAGACCTAAGCAATGCTACACATTCAACTAAAAACTCCCCTAATAAAACATTTTATTATTGGCAGATCCTTATGCAATTGTTATTCCTTGATTTAAAAAGATTAAACTTATGATTTATTAAAACCTGCAACATCAGAATATTATTTATTATTATTATTTAAAGCTGGAACATCAGCTAGAATTAACTCTGACGAAATAAACCGCTAAAAAATTACTACAATTTTTTTGTTAGTGCTCACCTTTATTGCTACAACTACAACTAATAAAGAAAGAACAAAATTCGTTTTTCAATAAATAATTATCTTTATTATTTTTTTGAAACTGCTTTTTCGGCATCAGTTACAAGTACGTTTAAGCAAAAACACAGTTTTTAAATGCACAACTATAAGAGTCATAAAGAACATCAAGCAGAACAACACACAAAATATTATTTTGCTATACTAGACAATTTTTTGGAGCAGATGCTGTGGAATTTCCTATAAAAGAGCGATAGGACCGCTATAGCCCCACAAAGAGTGTGCAAGAGTATGAAGCCTTTCCGTAAGTAAACTTATTAAGGCAAACCGCAGCTTTTCTTTAATTGGAATCAGAAATTCTGAGGGTTGAGTGGGGTTGAAGGGGAACGCCATTCTCCAGATATAAGAACCATCTTGCAGAAAAGGTCGAATTTGGGATACTTACAAAGTGCATATTAGAATGAAAATAGTAATTTATGTAACAACTGCATAAAGTGATACTTCTTTTACGAATGGGAAGTTTGACAGCACGAGCTGTCAGGCGAGTGCGGCAACCCCATGGGTAAAAAAAGACGCTTTATGCATGTGTTATACATACTATATTTTTTCTACGACTGTATTAAAATTTCCTAAATTACCAGTTTATCCATTTATTTATTTAAACTTATTAATTTTTTGCAGCACAGTCATTAAATTGAAACAAAAAATCATAGCCTTCTTATTTTTAAAAACTCAATTATCCCCTTCATAACTATCCTTTATGATTTAATTTAAGAAAATTGTATGTACTCACTTCTTGTAGAAATAATACTAAAACAGTATAAATTCCTTTTTAAATTCTTAGTCATCCAAATTCATTATTACTATTAATTTTAAATAATTTCTATTAAATTTATTCGCAAACTGTAAAATTTTAAAATTAGTGACACCTGAACTAAAAGAAATAATGACGAAATCAAAGATAACTTGACCGTTTGGTTCAGTTGATGTCGCGTTTACTGTTACATTGCATAAATTGATATTTAAGTAGTAGGCATGGAAACAAAACACTAATACCGCGTAAAAAAGCTTTAAAGTGTTAAAAAGTTTTTTTTTACACTTTATGTAGTTTACTAGAATGGAGTACTTTATCTTCATGTTAACGATTAAAAAACTGCAATTTTTTAGCGGTCGTGGAAAAAAATACTTGTTCACTCGAAAGAGAAATACAAGGTTTTTTGAAGCTTACCTGGCTATAGATATATTATCGATGGTCTAGTTCATAAATGTAAGTGCAAAAATGAATTTTTAAGTTATATGAACTTTAAAGCTTAAAAAATGTGCCATTATTCTATTCTAAAACGGAGCCCAAAGATGTGCAGGTGTACCCACGGTCTGCCCACGGTAGACCTATACAGTTTTTATTCAGGTAGACCTGAGACCTGAGCGTGTGTGGGGCGATAAGGTATAACTGTACAGTTTTAACTGCATAGTTTTTTTTCCGGTCGGCCGAAACACTACTCGGGTAGACCTGAGACCTGAGCGTGTGTGGGGCAATCAGGTTTAACTGCACAGTTTTTTTTCGGTCGGCCGCGGCCGTAAACAGATTTCTTTTTAATGAATAATAAAGTTTAACAGGTAAAAGATATAATAATTAAAAATTATATAATTTAAATAAATGTTTAGGTTAAATGACAAATACGGTATTGCTGTGCCACAATATATGTAAATAGTTTCGTTTTATTTTATTGTTTTTTATGATTTTTTTTTAAGAATAAAATATTTCTTATTGAGGCCTTTAAATACTTTCCTTCTTTGATAAAATGTATTATACAGGGTATACTATTTTCGATGTTTAGTACAGTGATCTTGAAAACCGCTTCCGCTACAGAGATGGATAAATGGGAAAAGAACTGTATTTTTTAGTGCTTAGTTTAAATCGCTTTTTATTTCGTTAAGAATAATCATGGCTTACTAGATGTTTCCAAAAACCGTTTGGTCCACTTTTTTTCTTCCGTAGCTCAGTTAATATTTGAAAAAGAAAAAAAGTGTAAATAGGGAATTTGTAGATAACTATCTTCATAGAAAGGTATAACTCGGTATTTAATTTAATAGTCCGTTTTTGTCCGATATATATATATATTTATAAGAGTAATTTTTCTTGGAGTTAGGTCAGTTAAATAAATATTAAAATGGTTAAAATGTCATATTTTATTTTTGTTAAAAGTCAAATTTTGCCTAAAAAAATAAATAAAATATGACATTTTAATCATTTTAATATTTATTTAACTGACCTAAATCCAAGAAAATTACTCTTATAAATTTAGAGAGACAAGGTGGTTTAAAATTGCGAAATATAACTTTGAAAAAAAAGAATATATTTTTGATACTACCTACTATTCTAATAGTAATTAATAATAATTAAAAATAAAAAAACGTAATTAAAAGTTTAAAATAATTTTTTCCATTGATTATGGTTTCTGGAATAAGTTAAGGTTAACGTAAAAGAACAAATTAAAAAATATTTTTACAATTACGTAGAAAGAAAAGAGATTTTTAAAATAAAAGCGTTAAAAAGAACCGCCTTATGATATACAGGGAGATTCAAAAATCTGTTATGAATTTTTTTGTAAGTACTTACTTATTTAAATACTAACACGTAATAGAAATTTTAATTTTTTGTTAAATAAATCGTTACCCTTTGGATGATATTAACATGCATTTTAACTTAACTTAATAATGTTTGCATATGTGAAGATTATTTTAGTTAATACTTAATTTTCCCGAGTAATCATAAATGATAAAAAATGTATAAAACTTACTTTTTAATGCTTTTGTATTAGGTAGTAGTTTCCAAATATATTTTTATTTTTTTTTATTTTTAAAAATTTATTTTTGCGATTTTGAACCACCCTGTATATCATAGGGCATTTTTTAATATGGCTTTTAGCTTTTTAGATAAGGATTTTTTGTTTTGTAATAATAAAAATAAAAAATTTTAGAGGTAGGGTTAAAAGTCCATTCGTGGACACACTGTAAAGGCCCAAAATAACATTATTTTCAAAATACAGAGTGTTGAAATTTTTAAAAATATTTAGAGTTTTATTATTATCTTACATATTCCTCATTCGGTTTCGATTGGGCTGTCTTCTATATTCATATTTTCTTTGCTTAAAAAAATACATTTGTTTTGTCATTAAGTTTTTTTTGATCTCACTTACTTTTTAAGAAAACGAAAATAAAATTAACCTAATTACCTACTTGCCTCTGGAAACCCAAAGACATTGAAAAAATTTAAAAGACACCTGATTCATTAAAAGTCGTTAGTTTAAATGTTATTGTTATTTTCTTTAAAATTTGTTATTACTTTCACAGAATGATATGCAATTAGTGTAAGATTCGAATAAGAAGCGACCTTTCCCCATCTGTTGTCGTTCAAACACTTTTTATATATTTGAAACAAAAAACCGCTATTGGTTGGCTAAAAAGTTATGGTAAAGTCTATAATTAATAAAACAAAATAATAAATTTTACCTTTTTAAGTATAGGTCCGAGTTGGGAGTATAATCTCAACTTTCAATTTTATTATCTTACAAAACAACCTTTAATTTTTACCGTAAATTGGGAAACACCCTATATGCACTCCGGACTACCGGAGAGAAAAACTGCCCACACACAAGCTTTTATTTATGGGAGACCTTGTATATTACATTTATTTAATTTTAGTATTTTTTATTGAATTTAAATTAAATTTATAATCATTAAGTTATTAAATGGAGTTTACCTATAGTTTATTCTTTTTAATTAAAAAAAAACAACCCAAAAAATGTTTTGCATTGTTTAAAAAATTCTGCTGCCATAATCAATAACTATGTATTTTTTCAATTACAAATAAACCAGTTCACCCTCGAGTTCACAAAGGATGCCGGCTTCAGTCGCCTTTTAAAATAAACAGGTTAAAAAAACTTTACAACCTCTACGGTCGACCTGCGTGTCTGTGGCGGCTACAAAGGGGTATTTTTGATTTTACTTCGGTCTCCTGAACAGGTTAAAAAAACTGTACAGTTTTGCCCACACACACTCAGGTATACCTGAATAAAAAACTGTACAGGTCTACCGTGGGCAGACCGTGGGTACACCTGCACGTCTGTGGGCTCCGTTAAGGTACTTAACACGATTGGAAAATATAGCTTGCATCTTCAAATTTAAAAATTTTACTAGCTACTTTTGTGCATAGAAAAGTTCTTGTATACATTTATATGTTAGTGTATCCAACCCGATTTTTCTGAAAAATGCACTTACAACATTTGTGAACTAGACCATCGTTATGATGTGATTCTGCAGAAGATGGCCGCTCATAAGTAGGTTGAGTATTTGATGATTTTTTTCCCGACAAGGAACATAGTGTTTAGATGCATTTAATTGGACAAAGTGTTTGAAGCACTAATCCAATATTAAAATAAGTTCTTGTGAAAGACGTACATTGCCCTTCGTTGGCTTTCCAAGTCAAGCTTAGCAATTCGTTTAAGACCCCGAAAACTAGAGGGAAGGGTACAACTATCAGCAAAACTATGAATGGAGTTGGTTGTGGAAGAATTTATCTTGTTTTTTTCTAAAAAAGATGTCAGTATCTTATGGTTGTTTCATTTTAACCAAAGCTACTTTACATGTATTAAAATATGTATATATATATATATATATATATATATATATATATATATATATATATATATATATATATATATATATATATATATATATACATCTTCCGTATGATTATCTAACACAATTTTTAATTCGGTTTAGGAAAAAAAAGTTTAATGTTGGCTAATCGATTATCCAGACATTTGCGACTGCCGTGAAGAACGTCATATGGAACAGGTGATCGGTATTTTGTAAAATGTATGTATATCAGATGATTTACCAGATTAAATGATGTTCTTTATGCTAAATAAATAAAAAAACTTTAATGTATTAATTCTGAAACACCATCTCCTTAGCTTTTTCAAGCCCCTCTCTATTACATTCTTCAAAATATGGCAATTCCTTTGCTCTGACTAGCCAATCGCATAATTGAGGAAATCTTTCTGGATCGATTGGAAAACCCACTGCTTCTATAGTTGCCAGCGTTGCCAACAAGCTCAAATCCGCGACTGTAAGTTCATCTCCTGCAAACCATTGTTTACCATTGAGAAAGCTCTCCAAGAAACCCAGAGCTTCAAGAAGTGCGTCACTGGCATCTTCGGGAATTTGCTCGCCCATAAAAGGGGTAGCTGTAAAAAACATTATCAAATTAAGTTTAATGGTGGCGTGGAACCAGAGCCCTCATATGAGGGAGGAACGCAAATTGTCAGGTTTCTTTAATTTAATTTCTTTATTTAAGTGGTATTCTTTAGAGACATGATCAGTGAACAAAGTGAGGAAAGTGAAACTGATAACATTCTTTTGAAACTTATGTGGCTAACTTCATTCTGAATGTTTATTAATATTTCAAATAGCATCTGTCACGTTTCTTAAAATTTAAATAAGGCAATTAAATTTAAGAAATTTGAAAGTTGCATTCCTCTTTTACGCAGATAGGACGCTGGCTTAACAAATTTTCTAGATGTATGAGACCTGGTTTTAGGAGTAGGTCACTTTCTGTCTTTTTGTGCATTTAGGTTCACCTTAAATCAGTGGCGGCGCCAGGGGTGGGCACGGTGTGGCGAGCGCCCAATCTAAGTTGCTCTCGCCCAAAAGTCATGTTCAAAAAACCATTCCATTTATATAAATTATTTAGTCAGTTCATATTCAAGTAACCCAAATTATGGAATTATTGAATAAATGATCTATGGTCGCAATATTTAAAATTAGCAATATGTTGCGCCATGTCATTACAAACGGATTTTAGTGTAAAATTTAAATATGAAATAAAATACCCTAATAAAATGTTTAAAAATTCCAAATTTTTTTCTCTCAGTTATGTGTACCTATTTAAAATTTTAATGACCAAATATATATCATTTATTAACAAAATAAAATACAGTAATGATAAACTTAAGTTTTTGGGCTATTCGGCCGTCGTTGTAAATTTTATTTCCTTGACGTGGTTGGCACCCTCAGAAGGTTCCTAGTAGACTTACTATACAGTGATGATATTAAAATAGTTACCACTTAATCTTTTGAATGAGACTTTTTTTCAATTAGAATCATGTGAAACTTCGTTTAAATGCCCTTTAATTATCTACTCAACGCCACTTTGTTTTTGAAAATCGGCCCAGCCGTTCCAAACTTAAAACCGTTTGAAATTTGGCTTAAATACCGTACAAACAGTGCGGTTTTAATGAAATTGGCTTGTAAGTAAAATGGCCCTGCCGATTTTCAAAAATAAAGTGGCGTTAAGTAGGAATTTCAAGGACCTTTAAAACAAGGTGCTACATGACCTCCATTTCTATTTGCAAAAAAAGTTGCTAGTGCCCTCTTGATACTAGACCACGTGACCAAAGTTAGTTTAATGCCAAAAAGTACCTTAAGTGACATTTTACAAAAATTGTACCTGGACCGATTTTTAAACATAAAATGGTGATGAATAGAGAATTAAATTGGCCTTTAAAACAAAGTGCCACATGACCCCTCTTTCCATTTGAAAAAAAGTTGCTAGTGCCTTCTAATCCAAAATTATTTTTATGTCAAAGAGTATATAGTTTAAGTGACACCCTTTTACCCAAATTTTACCCGATCTCTATAACATGTCCCATTCAAAAGATAAAGGGGAGGACTCTTTGAAGATTCTCACTGTATATATATCACTAAAGGTAGTAATATATTTTTTGGTTTACACAGCCTACTAAGCAAACAATTTTCTCGAAAACCGTTTGTTTTATCACAAAAATGCAAAAAAAAACAAATATTTGGATTTTTCTGTGTTCATTATGCTGGGGTAAATTAACTTTTACAATTGATCTTATACATAAAATTTTGGACATCAACATGCTTTACCCCCATTAATACCCCCTATGGTGGAAGAATTAATCATTAATAAATTAATGAGTTTTTACATTCTTTAAGACATACAATAAATACAACTTTTTAACTGATAGGGATATGCAAATTTTCGTGAAATTTGATGCGAAAATGTTGCCACAGTTTTTTAACCCAATTTGCGATAATTGTTGGAGGGGGTTTTGTTTTCAGTTTATGGGACTTTAAAAAGAGGTTCTAAAATATTTGTACTAAATTTTAAAACGCCCTGTATTCATATAACAATATTGCACTGCACATTTTAATGCCCCCTCTAAATTTCTCTGCCGGATATCGCCAAACTTAAAAAAAGCTAGCGCCGCCACTGGGTGATAGAGTGAGCCAAAATAATTTTAGTACTTTATATAAAAAAATTCTATCGCGCTTCGTTAGAAAGATATTGACCATCAAAGTTGGTAAAAAAAAACTTATTTCAATTATAACTTTTGAACTGTTGCCACACTACCAATGATATTTAGTCTACGAAATAACCTCATTATAATGCTTCTTTCCATAGGTAAACGGCTATTCAGTAAGTCGGAATTATACAGGGTTGGACGATTTTTTTCATTTATTGTATGCATTTTTAACACTGGTGACAAATTCGACATTTTGCTTTGACAGTTTAATTCCCTAATCATTTTGTACAAAAAGGTATACTTCATTTAAATCCATATCTTGAACCGTTTTTCATAAAATCGCATTTTAAATCTAGACATACCAGCATTTTGTGTGTAATACAAAATTAAAAATTATTACAATGTAGTAAAATTATTAAAAACGGTGTTTTGTGCTAGTGCTGCTTTAATAAATAAGGTTTTTTCTGCTTAATCTAACACAAAAGTAGTTTGGTTATTTACATTTGAAAAACATTCACCTAAAACATAATTGTTTAAAAACGGGATGCATCGCCAATTTTAATGATATTTGGTATACAGTTTTTTGGGGCGCTGATTACTAATCTGAAAGCATTTTTTCAGGCACGTTTCGTTCTCTAGATATTCATCATCACACTTGATAACCAGAACTAACCTAAATTCACCATTTTTCCCTTCTTTTTGCAAACAATTCTTGATTTAAAGCTAAATTGGTACTCAATATTTGATTTTCACCTCTTAAACCCCATTTTTCTATTTATTTTATCCATTTTTCCATAAAATTGTAAATCGTTTGGAGATTCTAATTGTTTACCCCAAAATAACTTTTTTAGCCCAATATGGTAACAATGTATACCAAATATTTATTATAGGTCGTAAGCCAGATGCAAAATTTTGTCAGTTATTTCCTCTTAGTCCATAACTCGTAAAATGTTCAAGAGGGTTGTACATGAATTGTTTTGAACGTCAGCTGCGTCTCCGATGGTAAAATTGTACAGGGTGCTCCAGAAAAAGATCCATATTAAACTTGTGTTTTTTAAA
Organism: Listronotus bonariensis; assembly: GCA_014170235.1. Lineage (NCBI taxonomy): Eukaryota > Metazoa > Arthropoda > Insecta > Coleoptera > Curculionidae > Listronotus > Listronotus bonariensis. The sequence goes on from JACEGR010004070.1 coordinate 32,545, forward strand.
ATAAAACACCCTGTATATTAGTTTATTTTTGGATTGTAGGAGTAAAAATACTGTAAGTTTTATCAGTAATCCATATACCAAAACCGAAAGGTTTTTAAGATATTTGGGATTTTTGAAAAAATCATGACAAAAACAAAATTTTGTATGTATCCTACCCTACTGAAGCTTGACGTTTTATATTATGTTAGATTGCTAGAAAATTAAGTGTACAATCACCTACATTTATATTTTTTACTAGACATTATACAGGGTGTCCGGAAACCAAAACTAATATTTATTATATTAATTTCTAGACACCCTGTATAATTTTAAGTATAAAAATTAAATGTAGGTGATGGTACAGTAAATATATAGCAATCTCATAGAATATACAAAGTCAAGTGTAAATAAGATAATATATATTAAAATTTTATTCTTGTCAAGAATTAAAAAAATCCTAATTATCTTAAGAACCTTACATTTTTGGTATAGGTATCGTTGATAAAATTTACGTTATTTTTATTTCTACAATCCAAAACTGAAGTAATATACAAGGTGTTCTATTTTAAAAAATCACAAGTTTAATATGAATCTTTTCTTCGGAACATCCTGTATAATTTCGCTATCGGCGCCGAAGCTGACGCTCACAACAATTCATGTACATCCTCTTGAAACATTTTACGAGTTGTGCACTGAAAGGAAATTGGTCACAAAAATTTGTCGCTGGCTCATGGACCATTAACAAAATTATTTATTAAAAGCTACTACCAGATTGAATTTTTGACACACTCTGTATCTCTGAAATCATCCACTTTTGCACTAAGGTAAGTTGGATTAAATAATAATTTGGCCTCAATTTATTTTTTCCGCACTTTTAGAAACAGTATATTTGGTTTAGGTCCAATGTTTTATTTTTTTAAATTTTGAAAAACTAGCTACTTCTGAAGAAAATCTGAAGAGAACCTATTGATAAATAAAAAAAAATGTATTCTAAGAAGTTGCTGCTAACAAAAATATTTTTCTAACAAGCGGAAAAATAATAATTTAAATATATTTTTTTAGATCCAAACTAGTATATCTAGGCATTATATACTTACCAAACAGGCCTTCGCTTTTTCAGATAATACGCTGTTTTCAAAATGCAAACGTTGGTTTATTAAAGCCAATTTTTTGACGTCCCCTTTTGGATACATGCTGTCGTCTTCTCCTGCATATTGGCCTATCAAGTAACCAACAATCGCGTGGCTCTCCCAAATCGTAAAGTCTTCATCTTCGTCCACCAAAGTCGGAACGGTGTGTTGGGGATTTAACTAGATACAATTTTACAGACATTTCATTTTATAGCAAGGGATAAAGCACATATATTGGGTTAGTAAAAAGTACCGCAACTTTTAAATATCTTTAAAATCGCTAAAGCTACAGTTACCTTTGGTATCTAAGGTCTTTTGGATTTGTGAAATTAAATGGTAATATCGACTTCTTTAAATGGAATGTCCCATTTATTTATATTGCATTAAATTGGGCGGATCAAATTGAGTAAGTTTCTAAATTTTCAAAATTCTGTCTCCATTAGTTGTTGAAATAATATGATACACTACACTTTCAGCAAAAAGTAATTTGGCAACCAAATATCTTTAAAACCGCTAAAGCTATGTTTACAAAATTAAGTATTTAGGAGTTTGCCCAGTTGATCAGTGATATCAGCATTGTTGCCAAATTTTAATAAAATTGCGGTGTTGTCGTATCTCGGTAACTGGTAAGGATTGAATTTTAAAAATTTGGAATCTTATTATAGTTGGCACGCTTCTTTTATTGCAATTAAAATAAATAAGGCGTTCCAGTTAAAATATCAATAATTGTATATGGAGCGTAAAACCAGATATTCTGGGAACAATGACAGTATCATTGTTCAATTATACTTGCCCAGAAACTCTTGAATGCCGAAATTTGTAAAAGCCGCTTAAGGGGTTTTAGAGACATTTGAGCGCATCTGAACTTTTATCTAAAATGTGGTGTTGTCATATCTTAGCAGCTAGTAAACATGGAATTTTGTAAATTTGTGAAATTATTAAATTTGGCCTGCGCAATTTATTGCAATGAAAATAAATTTGGCATTTCATAAAAAAAAACGAAGAAGATACGTGTAGCACAAAACAGGGAAATCTGGCAACGGTGGCGATAATACTATTAAATTCTTCGGGCCCGATACCTTCCAGATACCAAATTTGGTAAATGTAGCTTTTAAGGTTCTAAAGATATTCAAGAGTTGCAATACTTTTTACTAACCCAGTATGTCATTGAACAGCAGATTTAAAAATAATTCTTGAAAATTTTCATAGTATGTTTAATTTTTTACTTTCTACGTGAATTGTTTAGATGAAGTGAATTGATAAACGTATTTTAACTTTTGGCGTTAAATACTTATCATTCGCTGATATAATGAATTTAGTCAAAGTCGCCGTTGGCTCACTGACGATCGTTATGTACAGTGGCGTAGCTAGGGAGCAAATGTAAAGTCAACCTAAACGAAAAAAGTATAGTTGAACGCCGTTAGATAGTGCTATCTTTCATCTTTATGAAAGATAAACATAATAAACGTGATGCGTGATGATATATTTTCTTTTGTTTTTTACCTAAAAACGTTTTGTTTTTTTTTTGGTTAACAAAAATTTAGGGACAAAATCCAAAATCAATTGTGTCATATAACATTGATTCTGTGTAAAAACTAACTATGAAACACCGTCATTTGACTTAACCATGCAACCTTACGTTTTATTTCGACTAGAATATATAGAGTGTCCGAAAAATCACGGGTAATATTGAAAGGGCTGGTGAAACAACTCATAATCATCCAAAAAACACAAAATCACCTCGGTAAAAAATCTGTAGTTTTTGAGATATTGGCACTTTAATAAAATTTTAAAATTTTCCTCATTTTGAATTACCGTGAATATCATATGGCGATTATTATTAACCCCTTGGATATTTCCGATGAAACAAAAGTTTTTATAAAGAATAACTTTTTCGAAATATATTTAAAAAATTACAGGTATGGTTAAGTCCATCGGTGAATAAACTGGAGATTTTTAATGGGAAACTCTTAGTTTAATGTGGGTCTTCAATTAATATAATGGCTATTGATTCCTGCAAGTCTGAAATTAAAATCTAAAAAATATAACATTCTTTAGCTGTGAAAATCAAAAATCCGACTCTGGAGCATGATTTTAATGAATTTTGGGTGCCAATATTCCAAAAACCAACGACTTTTTATTATGGTTATTTTATGTTTTTCTAAATGCTTATGGGGTGTTTCATTAGCTCTTTAAGTACTATCCTTGACTCACCGGACACCCTGTATAAAATGATCATTTAGCTGAAAAACCATAGTATGACACGATTTCAAAAATCTCGATGCGTTCAATTCACTTTTAGTGTGTTGAACACCAGCAGATTATTATTATTAGATTATTTTTAATTATTAGATTATTATTAATGCCTGCATGTAAAGAGTCCGGATAGGACTACTCATTCGTCTCGTTTTCTTGTTGCTTAAGTTACTTAATTGTAGTCGCTAGATCAAACTAGTATTACATACCTCTAGCATTTCGTCAGTTTTTAAATCTTCTCCATGTTTTTCCTCCAAATCCAGTTCTAATCCAATAGCTTTAGCGACCATAAGAACCGCTCGACATGGTGGGCTGACCGAATAATAATATAATTTTGGAGCCATATTTTGTATGTTACTAAAAACTAACAACAAATTACTAGGAACACTTTTTAAAATGTGTTTTTGGTTAATTGTATATAATTATTACTTCTAGTACCCAGTCCAGGGGTATGCAGTTAATTAAATTTTATTATTCTAAAAAGTGATTAGGATTGGAAAAAATAAGGGTTAAAAATCTGCATTTTTACTTGCTTAGTTTAAATAAAATAACAAACGTGCTTAAAGTCAGTGGCGTACATTTTTTGTCAGAAATCTTCGTTAAGGTACCCCTGGAAACACCATTGGGCTGAATCGAATTTAAAAATAAATTAATGATGGGTTTTCATGTCCGGTTTTTCTGTAGCACATCTGGCAACCCTACAGATAAAATACTGCTCGATTTTTTTGCCACTGTTGTTTAGATGTGTCGTTAAACATACACTTGATTGAATATTTTAAAAATGCACCATTTTGGTAAGATATCGTTAATATACTTACGCACTATTTCGCCCCTAATATGTAACACTTTGTTCCACTTTTAGATACCGTTAAAAACTGACCACGTAAAACACCTAGATTTCGATCTTTTTGTCATATTGATTCTACATTACTATTTTATGCGTTTGCCCAGGTTCCTATGAATTTGTTGCTAGCAGGAATTAATACATTTATACAAACAAAAATTCTTTGTGGTCGATGTTTATGAAGGTCAGAATAAATATATGTTCATTAAGTAATACAATGAGTTTAAATAGAGCGTGCCAAAAGAGTAAAAAAAAACTTTTTTCTCTTACCCAAAAATATCTCAAAGGATGCTGTTAAAAGCGCAGCTCAAACTTTTAATTATAGGAGGTTATCCATGGTTCCTTAAGTTTAAGTTACATGAAAAACTGGATTTACAGCGTGACCAGCACCCCAAAAAACCCCTGTATACCAAATTTCTTCAAAATCGGAGATGCCGCAACTTTCTAGACAATTCCAAATTTTAAAATAATAATTGTTATCATTTTTATCACAGTTTGACATATACATTTTTTAGAAATTTGGGAAATGTTACCTACGCATTAAAGAAAGGACATTTTTAACCTACAAGAAAAAAATTAAATTCCCACTAGGGTCGTCCGTAAGGGATTTACCGTTAATATTAAATTTATTTTGAAAAAATGGTACGTCATTGTGTTTTCTTAAAATATAAAATATTTTTTCCTATTTAATGTATAATTTTTTTACATTATTGTAGCCTTCTATATTAAAAATATATATTTTTAAATTAATATTTTATTGTAAAAAGAATATAATTTGTACATAAATAAAGAAAAAAATAAATTGCTTAAAGTATATACCGAGCTAATCTTGTATTTGTGTTCGTCTTTTTTGAACCAAAACTTGCTGTTTCAGGTTTCTGCTTGAGCTGTTATCTTGCATCCATGATTCTACCAAGTTTTTAGACCCATGTTTGTAAAAACAAGTCTGGCATAATCTTGGCGACTTAGTCTCATAGTCATTCCTGGCTGAGTCCACAGAGAAAACGTCTGTTTCTGTTTTTCAGTTTTGGCATCTTCAAATCGTTTCAGTAGCGTAAGGTCTCCTTGTACAATCGAATGGAAAAATAAAGAACTCCTAGTTGTTGTCAGTAGTGATGCAGGATCCAGTCGTTGGATCCAGTAGTCTTAATATCACGCATTGGCATTACAGCGGAATAGGCACTAACAAAAGGAAGCAATTGGTATATGATGAAGTAGTTGACAGTAGAGCAGTTAAGAAAATAATCACGTGTAAGTGAGAAATCCTGCCTTATGCCGCCGCCAGACATTGGGCCAACTACGACAAACTTTCGCAAACACCATTGTGTGGATGAGTAGTTGGTCTGCATTCACCTTGATCTTTGCCCAATGTGTGGCGGCAGCATTTTATACCAAAGATTGGTGTACTTAGCCGTGAAGTCCCTAATGAAATATGACAGCTGAAAATAACACTTCATTGCGCCAGAAACTCTTAGTAGGGCAAAATATCCCATCAAAACACAACACCGCAGAGTATCACATATCTGCCAGTAATGCAATCAATAACAAAACAACTTTAACATGACAGAGATCTATCTCTGAGGAACATCATTTCAAGCTACAATAATAATAAAATTTATAATAATGTGCTTTTTTTCTCTAAATCATATTTTAAGTTCATTTAGTGACATGAGACTATTTTCTTTATTAAAAAAAAAGAAGAATACCCTACTAAAAATTCTTAGGAAACCACATTAAACCGTCATACTTGTATGGATACTTCACGGATGAATACACCAAACTTCCCTATATAAGGCTGGTTACCTGGCTCACATTTCATTATTTTCTTAACTGCTCTACCGTCAACTGCCCTATCATGCTTGTATACTGCTGTAATGCCAAACCTCCACGGTTGAGATTTGGTGTGTTATTTTGAGACTACTGGATCCTGCATCGTTGCTAAGAACAACTAGGAGTTCCTCATTTTTCCATTCTATCGTAAAAGGTGACTTTACGCTACTAAAAAGATTTGAAGATGCTAAAACTGAAGAACAGCAACGAATTTTTAATCTTTGGACTTGACCAGGAATGACTACAAGACTAAGTCGACAAGATTATTCCAGACTTTTTCTACAAATGGACAAAAAATGTTTATAAAAACCTGGTAGAATCGTCGACGCAAGAAAACATCTCAAGCAGAAAACTGAAGCAGCAGGTTTTGGTCCCGCAAGAAAGACGACCAAAAATACAAGATTTAATCCTTATAGGTTTTAGAATATATACATATTTATTTTTGTGTAAATATTTAGTTTATTGTTGTTTGCAATAAAATGTATTAATTAGAAAGATTTTTTTGTTTTATTTAAAGGCCAAAATAAATGAAAAACTTTAAAGGTACAGGAGGGTAAAGTAAAAAAAAATGGGTTTTTACCACCCTGTATCTTTAATGCCAAGACATTTGGGACATAGGTTTATTTAAATTATTATTATGTTTTCAAATCAGCTAAGGATTTACATTTTACATATTAAAGTTCGACATTTTATGATGAAACGCCCTGTATAGTTTAAAGCTGATCTTACAGAAAAGGATTTTTTTAAACCCAGATACCTTAAAAACAGCTGCTCAAATCAACTTTTACCACGTATAGCTTTTTAAGGTAAAAGTTCTTGAATAATAAAATTTTTATTCAAAAGATAAAATGTTGAGTGGCTTAAGAAAGTTATCTCTTTTTAAATGTGTTCAAGACAGCAGGCGACCCCCTTTGGAGCTTACAATCGAATTGAAAGCAGATTCTAATTTTTTGCCCCACAAAACCACCATTAAAGTATGACAACCGAAAAAACACCCCTAATTGCGCCAGAAATTCTTAGCAGGGCATAATATCCCATTAATCCAATATGTCAAGATGAGGTTAAATGGACTGAAAATTTAATTGTTCGAAAAAACAAGAATTCTTCATAAAAATTTTTGCTTGTAAAAAACATTTTACGAAGAGAAAATGTAGATTTTTATTTTTTTATACATTTTCATTTTTCATTAAAATTTTAAAAGGAAAATTTATTAGAAATAAAGTTTTTAATCTGATAAGTATAATAACACAAAATTTTATTGAACTCCATAATTTGGAGAAAACACTTTGATCACATCAATGATCTAAAAAATTTTCGGATCATTGGATCACATTCGTTTACAGCTGAAAAGTTGTAAGTTGTGTTGTGTAGAATTTGGAAAAAACAGGTGTTTAAAAAGCAAATTAAAAGAGTTTTAGGTTATTTTATTATAAAAATTTAAAGTAATCAATTTCAGTTTCATGAAAATGTTTGATACCCCTGTAACATTAATAAAGTCATTCAAAATGCTATTCTAAATAAATTTTCTGAATGGTATTTTGCTTTAAAAATTAAAAATAAAGGTAGTTTACTTTTGTGGAAAAATCCTGTTTTTCAATTCTAGCATACCCTGTGTACTAGCAAACATTTTTATGAAGAATATTTACACTGACGTTTAGGTATACAGGGTGTTTTTAAACAAATGCAAAACATTTTAGAAAGTGATTTTCCACCAAAAAATAAGAAAAAACTTCATATGAACATAATATGTCCTAAACGTCTTAGTTTTTGAATTACAGGGTGCTAATTTTTTTAAATATTGTTTTTTATTTTTACTTTTATACCCAATCAAATATTTTTAAAAAATTTGGAAGACGCACCCTTTGCGCCAGAAGACATTTTTTGGCAAACAAAAAAAAATAAATTGTACCAGTGTCGTCCATGAGGGTTTAAGGTAAATATGTTTAAAAAAGTAGTACACCACTGAATTTTTTAAAAAGAATCTTTTTTAAATTCCCGTTTATTTTAGAACAAATTTGATCTCATGACTTCTTTTTGTTTTATGTACGGTTGTCGCGTTAATCAATAAAAACCATTTGTTGGCAGGGTCAGTTTGTATTTCTAATATGAAATTCTACATTAAAAATAATCTTTGTTACTCATTCCTTAATTAGATGGGAATTTGACCATGCGGAGAAATGGTTTTTATTTATTTAGGCGAAAACCGTACATTAAACAAAAAAAAGTCAAGAGACCAAATTTGTTCTTAAATAAATGGGGATTTTAAAAAGACTTTAATTTTGAAAAATGCAGTGGCGTACCATTTTTTTTTTAATAATTACTTTAAACCCCTCATGGACGACTCTGGTAATTTTTTTCTTGTATGCCAAAAAGTATCTTTTGGTGCAAAGGGTGCGTCTCCCATTTTTTTAAAATATCTAAATGGGTATAAAAGTTAATATAAAAAAACAATACTTTTATAAAAAAATTTAACACCCCGAAGTTAAAAAAATTAAGACATAAAATCCACATCCACAAAAACTGGCGTGGCGTATCTTCAATATTTTGCTATACAAAATACGGCCACACTTCTATCTATGGCCATGATCCACAACTGTCAACAAAAAGAAGTAGGTAATCAATAATTTTATTAATTAAGCAGACCCCCGAGTACCTAATGAGAATCCTACACCAATATTCAATGTCACTTCTCTGTGAGAAGTGACATTGATTATTGGTGTCACGTTTCGGTTTTTTAATATCGGATTGTTAATACGAAAGTAAATTAAAATCTGTAGATGAATATACTAATAATAATAATATAACTAAACAAAATGAAATATTTTTTAAAAACTACCTTTAAAATTATTATGATCCAATACCCTATAGGGAAATAAAAGATACCGAACTGTGACATTTTACTAACCAGAATATGTGGGAAACATCTCGGACTATAATAAAATAGAACACATAAAAATAAACTGACAAGTTCCTATACGTTCTTTTAGTATAGTACTTCTTCACAAATTTTTTTTCTTAAAGGACGCCGCAGAAAATCAGTATTTCTTAAATATCTTTTATGGTAGATTCTTATACATATTCTGGGACATTCTATATGAAAATGTCAAAAGATTTATTGATTACACAGGTCCACCAAATAAAAAAGTGGCATTTGCTTCCCATCAGCACAGTACGTACAAAGTACGTACATTTTATATCCCTTTACGTCGTTACGTCCATAAGACGTAAAATGGATCTAAAATGTACGTCTTAAGTATGTACTATAAAGTACATACATAAGACGTACATTTTAGAACCATTTTACGTCTTATGTATGTACTTTAAGAAACCACTTATATACGTACATACATCTTATATATACAGTGTGTCTAGGTAATTAAGTTAACGTCATAAGGGATTTTTTTATTATTCATTTTACAAAAAAGTTTTTCTTTATAAAAAGTACTGCATAGTCAAAAACCTACAATACAATTATTAAATATCGAATTGCGTCGGTCATCTACGAGGTCTGGCCAAAAATGTAAATTTTGCTCAAGAGGGAAGTACCTGTATTTTTTTTCTAATATCTTATATTTTTATAAAGAAAAGATGTTTAGGAAAAAAATTACTTCCAAATATACAATTTTGTTCATTTCTAAAAAAAACCAGAACGTTTTATAAAGAGTAACTTTTTTCGTAAAATCAATAATAAAAAGTTTCCACATGACGCCAAACGTACACACTGTATAGAGCCTATACAGGGAAACCTTTTATACAGGACGTTATTTCCTATCCTTCTTGGTTATAGTTAAAAGTAGGTGGTAAAATATAAATAAAAACCCTGTTCGTTTTCGATTTTCTAATTTTCAAAAATTCAAATTTTAGAAAGTCCATTTATTTTTTCGCTCAATTTACGTCCAGCTTACTTCTATAATCAAAGAAAATGTATATGCATAATACGTACATAGTCAAAGAAAATGTAGGGTAGGGCGGGGCTAGTTGAGCATAGAGGTAAGTTGGGCAATCAAAATATCTCAAAAACTAATGACGGCACGCGAAAGCATCAAATAGCGTAAAGAAGGGGTTGCACGAGGGGAACTTGCTGTGCGACCACTAGTGGCGACGCGGCGATCGAGAAAAGTAGTCTGTGCGCATTGTTTATTTTGTGATTAAAAAGTAAAATAATTGCAAGCCGGAAAATTTTATCTGTGATAGTTAAATGTATTCCGTTCTCAATCAGGTAAGTGTTAATCTTAAGTAAATTAATTGCAGTTTTAACATGTATAAAGATTTTGGATATAATTCTTAACCAGTTTTTTAATAAATGTACTTTTCCTTTATATTTCAGGTTGGGGTTAGTTGAGCTACAGTTGCCCAACTAACCCCACGGTTTTAAGTATAAAATGTTTTTTTTATTTTTTAGAATACGGACTTATAACAGTAAGACTACTAGAGTCTCCTTAAGATAATAAAAGAGGCTGCAACCCGAACTTAGTACAAGCAACAAAGAAAATGAGCTGACCTATTTAGCTTATAAATTTTCTCTAGAAATAGTTCGACCATACCCAAAGGCTGGTCCAAGAAAAGGAGCCAAATCAAACAGAAGATAGAGAAAAGCTGCAATTTTAATAGGTACAGAAGGCATTACAAGAGAAGCAAAATAAAACTGCTTAAAAAATTAAAAACGAAGATGAATTGATAGATATTAAATCCAATAGTTAAGTACAGCTAGCTACGTTGCTGTTGTATTAATGAGATTTGTTGTTTTGTTACTATAAGATTATAAATATAAAAAGCAAATTGTCAAAATGTATTTTTATTGTAAACATTCAAGCCCTGATTTCACTATACTTTCTAACTGCTCCACTAGCCCCATACCCTTGCTCAACTTACCTCACCTATGGGGTACGTTGGGCATACTTGACTATCTACATTAAAAAATAGATGGTAGCTCCCTAAATTAGAATCATGATAGAAAGAAATTACTAAGGACTCCTTTTTTTTTTTGGTTTTGAACAGAATTGCCTAGATGGAAAATAGGCGCTCCGGGAATTTCTAGCCTAGGGCGCCACAAACAGTTAGATACGGCCCTGAATATACTCCCTTTCTTATCTGTGGCAAGATAAACATTGATTATTTGGAGTAAATAAGAAATTTTAATAAACGGTCGTTTGCCTCATCTTTATTTCTGTCCTTTTCTATTTCAGATAATTAATGAGAAAGTTAGTGAGTCGGAATAAATTTTCATAAGGTCAGCGTTTACTAAACAACTATTTTTAAATCAGTGATACCGAACTGAAGTATATTAAAAGACGTGTTGCTGTTGTTAGTAATATTATTTTATTTTGATATTATTACTGTTTTGCTTTTAATTAAAAAAATGCCGGTAACATTATACGGACATATTGTAAGCCCACCCTGTAGAGCTATACTTATGGTGGCTGATGCCATAGGGTTGCCAGTAGAAATAAAAACTATTGATTTATCTAAAGGAGACCACATGTCACCGGAATATCTAAAGGTAGGTTAAAATTATTGTTTCTTTATACGAGGGTTTTTAAAATTTAGTGATTGAAATTTTACGAAAAATAACTGTGGTTTATTGAAGCATTGGTAAAAACTATTTAACTGTTAGACTAGTTAACAAGGGAGAGCATCGAATTTTGGGTAAAATATATTTTATAAAGATAATTTAAATTTCATTTGACAACTAAAAACAATAGTTTTGTATTTATTTTGTACTTAAGAAATTTACAAAAAAAAAATAAGATTGCATTTACTTTCAGCATAGAGTAAGGAAATTATAAGAGTTATCATGGAATAGCCGATTTAAGGACAGGTCATGCGAAAACTCCCAATATAATTTTATTCGTTTCTCGTTGAAATACCGCCAATTAGTCATTTCAGTAAGCTTACGTGTCTCCCCACCGCTGATGTTACACGAGGCGAGGCTTCGACCGACGCATTTAAAGTGTAAACTGGAAAATGACAAGCCTGCCGCCAAGCCTGCCGCCAAGCCTGCCGCAAAAGCGGTACGAAAATTTTAGCATGCCATGGTTTCTCTTATCCGTAGGTATGTTACTTTATGCTTTCAGCCATTTTTGAAATATTGCATATCGTTGCCCCGGCATTTTAAATGGAAACGCTCCCTATTTTATTTTATTTTTAATTTTATACTAAACTCTCTTTTTAATGACATATCAGAATGTATTCTTTATTTTTAAGATGGTGGCAACGGATAATTTTTTTCAAAGCATCCGAATAATTAAATTCATAAATAAATTGTTGCCATCTTGAAAATAAACAATTTGTTGTGATTTGTCATTAAAAAGAAATTTTGGTGTAGAATAAAACAAAAATAAAAAGGGGTGTTTTCATTTAAAATGTTTGGAAAATTTCAAATTTTCTCTTATCAATTACATTAAAAACTAAAATTACGAAATTTAAGTGATTTATTAAAGAAAACGAAATATAACACTACCTGTGAACAGAGTTGGGCAGAATACTGAAAATCGGTATTCGAATACGAATACGAATACCGGAAAACAAAAGTATTTGAATACCGAATATTTGAATATTTGAGAAGAAAAAGTATACGAATACATGAATATCCGGAAAACGTATTCGAATACTGGAAACGAAAAGATTCGAATACTAAAACAAAACCTATGACAGAATTAAAGAGCAAAAAAAGGTCCTTACCCCTTTTTCCCTATTTTGCTTCCCTTTTATTATTCAAATCATGACAATTTCGAATACTCAGAACGCCGATATTCGAATACTCAAAAAAATATTCGTTAAATACTTCTAAAGTATTCAAAGTATTCGAATACAGAATCCCGAATACTGAGCAAAATAGTATTCTGCCGAATACCGAATACCAAACACACAAATGTATTCGAATACTATTCGAATACCGGCAAAATGTATTCTGAATACTATTCAGAATACTGAGTATTCGAATACGACCCAACTCTGCCTGTGAAAGTAAAGTAGGTAATTCTTTTATTTTCACAGCCTACTTAGCAAAAACAAATATTCAAAGCAGAAATAATGGCGGTACTAGATTTTTTTTAAAAGTATTCTCTGGACGCTATTTTGAAAAAAACACCCTGTACGATATATCATTGAAAACAGATTTTTGTAGAGAATACAAATATGGAAAAAGTTGGGCGCTTGTATTTGAAGTAAGAAAGTTATTGGTACTTCTCGTTTAACCGGAAGTGATTGTAAGGAGGGTGATAATGTCAAAAATGTCGTTTTATGCTATAGGAACACTGTAAATTTGTATAAGCCATATTGGATGGTCTTTTTGTTGGGTACACGCCTGGAAAGAATGGCGTTTGGTCCTGGTCCCGGGGTATACGAGCTGACCCTGTTCAGCCCTATTGACCCCTATGAACTGGTCAGTCGCCTGAAACAAAATAAAGAAAAAAACCCCAAAAACCCAAAAATTCTAATTAAAAAACGACGTTTCGGTAGCAAGTCTGCCACCGTTGTCAAGTTAAATTTAAGTTAAAAATAAAATAAAAACTTAACTAATATTTAAATTAATAATAAGTATTTCTTAAAAACTAAAAAAATGGAGGGGTAACAACATACTGCGTCACCCGGTTTATATTTATAATTAAATAACTTAAATAAATAAGGATAAGGATTAACTTTATTTTAAGAGTAAACTAATTTATTTGTATTAATGTTCTCTCTCATTAAAAAATGGTTGATCAGAAATATGGATGTAAATAAAAGACGACTATGAAAAACAAACGCTAAAACGTCTTGAAAGAAATACAAAGTGTATGATGATGATATACAGAGTGTAATTTAATTGATGGCTAAAAATATAGGATATGATTCCTTAGCTTATTTTAGGAAGAAAAGTTTATATGAACATATGACCTAAACTTCTTAACTTTTAAGATACAGGGTGTTAAAATTTTCAAAAAACCATAAAAATTCGACAACACTTATTTTAGTAAAAACTGTTATACTGGATATAAACCCTATTTAAATAAGTATTTATTATTTTTGATACATAATTGCTAATTAAAAATTATAAAACCTAATTTTAAAAAAGATCCCGCAATGCTTCTTTATGGTCTAAAAATATGCAATTAAGTATTTTTTTTTCTGTTAAACTAAACAAGATACGGAAAAAATAAAAGGCATAAAAGTAGTATTTTTATTTGCTTAATCTAAAGAATGTACAAACATTTTACACACATAAACACAGTCAGTGGCGTACCGTTTTTTGTTAAAAATATTCCTTAAGGTGCTTCTCGAGACGCCACTGGATTAAATAAATATAATTACGTTAGTGATAAATTCTCCCTTAATGTAATTATTAATATTGCCAAATTAAAATAATATTAGGTAAAAAATTGATTTTTTTTTTTAATTTTTACATTCTGTATCTCAAAAGTTAAGAGACTTAGGACATATGTTTATATTAACTTTTCTTTCTAAAATAATCTAAGAAATCATACCCTGTATTTTTAGTCAACAATTAAATTACACCCTGTATTTTTAAAATGTAAATTTTTTCACCATTTTAAACATAAATAATTTACAGGGTGTTCCATTTAAAATTTGAATACATAAAGAAATTAATTATTAATGAGTTACCTTATAAAAAAAAGTATTTTTGCAATATAAAACATGATTTTACTGACTTATACAACATATCTATAAATAAAACTCATGATGAAATAATGAAAATGTACAAAATTAAAAAGCATGCTACTTATAGCGACTATAGAAATGCAAAATAGGGAATTGCGGTTGTCACCAATAAGTTGGTTTCAAATTTACGACTCGCAAATGGGGCTCACTTTTGTGTACAAAATACAGAAACATGGGTTTATTATAAAAAGCATCGAATTTTAGGTCTGCAACAAAGTTACTGTAACAAGTATTTTTTTAGATAAACCCTTTGCACACTATTCCTGCTCTAGATGACAATGGCACTATTCTAGTTGACAGTCACGCCATTTTGACGTACCTGGTATCCAAATATGGAAAGGACGATTCTTTGTATCCTAAGGATTTAGTTAAAAGAGCGTTGGTGGACTCAAAACTTCACTTTGATACTGGTTATGCTTTTAATGCATTGAAAAAGCTTATGTAGGTATACTTACTAATGTATGTGATAAAATACCAAAATGAAAATTAAAGCATCGAAATTGAATCTTTAGGATCTTGCCCCGTAAACAAACCAGTGCGTTTACAAGCATGCGTATTTTAAAAGCCAGCTCAACGCCTCGTACTCCAAACGGAAACCCAGACAACGCGTCGATAAATTATGCCCGATAATGTTGATAGACCGTTCGGCGCCCGCGCGTAAACACCCCGTCACGACGGAAAATGACTGGTACCCAAGCATTAACCCGTTCTGTTGCTCATCATCGAAACATTACTTTTATTTTGTGCTGGTGGTAACATTGGTAAGCCATCCAGATCAGTGCTTTAAACGTTTAAACTACACGACTCCAATTGGTTTAACAATTTGCTTTATATGGACAAAACATTGAGTAGATAAAAATATATATTATGGTACAAATTAATACTAAGCAAGGGCGCAAATAGAAGGGGGGTGTTCTTAGGGTTTAAAAATAGCTGGCTAGTTGCGTTACTAAGCGTTTCGTTGAAAAATGTCATCAGAACGTGTGTTAACTACACACAAATTTAAAATTTCTTTGTAAAAATTAATTATGTTATTCAATAAATTCAAATTTTATTCCAATATAAGAGACTTCATTCCCTGTTTCTTATTACTCTGTTTTAAAAAAATCTTAATTGTTTTTAGGTATTTGTTATTTGTATATAGGTTTAGACATTTATGATACTAAATATTTCATACTCTTGAACAAAAATTTTTCAGAGCCCGACAACTACATGTAGACCTATCATTTTGAATGAATTAACTAATTTTATAGCTACCGTTTTTTTATCTTTGGACAGGCCACAAAGGCGTAAGCCAAAGTACCAAAGGACCATGGGTGTCGGATTATTAGATGTTTAGCCCATCTATTCGCCTGTTCCGTCAACGTTGTCCAAGCACTGAAACATGCAATTTTTGGCATTTCACAGCACTTTTCGAATTGTGTAATTTTTAATATTTTTAATTGTCTACATTATGGAAATTATTTGTTTTAAATGTAATAAGTTTTTCATATTAAATACCTATTTTTATTAATACATATAAAATAGCGGTCAGTCACCTTTGATTATATAACCTTTCTTCAAACAACGATAATATCTATAAATTTTAAACATAAGTACTATAAAGAACGTGATAATATTTTTAATTGGCTATAAATGTTTTAGTCCTTCTAAAATGTAGTTTCTTTTAATTTTTTAATAATAACATGATATGTAAAATTTCCTAAATACCAGAACAAAAAAATAATTTTTATAACTAGAAAAACTCCCTAGTATGACATCCCTGGGTTATCTCTTATCTAAATTATTATTGATAATATGTGTGCGTACAGTGGCGGCGCCAGCTTTTTTAAAAGTTGGGCGATATCCGGTAGAGAAATTTAGAGGGTGGGCAGTAAAATGTGCAGTGCAATATTGTTATTATATGAATACAGGGCGTTTTAAAATTCAGTACAAATAATTTAGAAGCTCATTTTTAAGGTCCCATAAACTGAAAACAAAAACCCCTTCAACCTGCAATCATCGCAAATCGGGTAAAAAAAAACTGTGGCAACATTTTCGCAGTTAAAAAGTTGTATTTATTGTATGTCTTAAAGAAGTTAAAAACCCATAAGTTTAATAAAGATTCTTCCACCATAGGGGGTATTAATGGGGATAAAGCCTGTTGATGACCAAAATTTTATGTGTAAGATCAATTTTAAAAGTTAAGCTACACCAGCATAATGGCCACAGAAAAATTCATTTTTGCAAATAAAAATGGAGGTCATGTAGCACCTCGTTTTAAAGGTCCTAGAATTTTCTACCTAACGCCGTTTTGTTTTTGAAAATCGGCAGGGCCGTTCTAGACTTACAAGCCAATTTCATTAAACCCGCACTGTTTGTACGGTATTTAAGCCAAATTTCAGACGGTGGTAAGTGTGGAACAGCTGGGCCGATTTTCAAAAACAAAGTGGTGTTAAGTGGAGTATTAAAGGGCCTTTAAAACGAGTTTCGACATGTTTCCCATTTTTATTTGAAAAAAGGGTCTCATTCAAAAGACAAAATTTTTTTAAATAGGAGCTTACTAAATAATTTATATAAATGGAATGGTTTATTTAACATGACTTTTTTGCGTTCAATTAGCAGGTTGGGCAAACGGTTGGGCGAGAGCAATTTAGGTTGGGCGCTCGCCACACCGCGCCCACCCCTGGCGCCGCCACTGGTGCCGTACTACCAAAAATAATGAAACGCGCAATATTAGTGCAAATAATATGCTTGATTCTAAACATCTTACTTAGATACAACCTTGAACAAAGTAGTTACCAAATTTTTTTTAAGGTTTTGTTATTTATTTTGCAAATAATTCGCCTAAGAATACACTTAATGTTATACTTTTAAATACACATATCCTTATCACGTCACTTAGGAAACGCATGGGTTTGATAACACATACCTTTTTATACTTTATTTAATTTTCTGACATACCTAATACTGATAACGCGTACTTAAAAAAAACAATTATTTAACATTTAGCCAGCCCCAAATCTTATTTTTTTTTCAAAAGGGGAAAATCTACCATCTGCCACCCCCTTTCTTTTAATTTGTTTTGCCTTTAATTTAAAATTGTCTTTCTTTTTTGTGAATAATACTAAATTATCTTGCAGAATTTTAACAAAAATCAGCCATTTTATTATTTTTTTAAATTTAATATTTAGGATAAGTCAAAATCACTTTTATTAATCATGTATGTTCAGGGTGTACGGATTTCCTTGCACTTTCAGGGTATCTTGTTTATTATTAAAGATGGAGAGTTGCGGTTTTCGCGATCTGTTGCTACTTTTTGCCTTTACCAAAAATGACACTAAAAGATTTTTCATGGCCCTCTTACTTTTTGACATACAGGGCAATTTTTTTCCATTTTTGGTCCTCCTCCTTTTTTAGTTGTCTTGTAGCTTAAAACTAAAGTAAAAACGGATCTTGGTAGATAGTGTTACGTAGAATCCAGTGTTGTAGTTAATTTTTTTTTAAATTTTACAGTTTTTCGAGATATGAACCAAACATATGATTTTTTTATGGAACACGCAGTAAATTTTTCATTCATTAAATTATGGAGGACGAGAGCGTTTTCAAAAATATATTATACATTAGTTATTTTATATTTTTAGACCCAAAATTGATGTTTTTAATTTTAAAATTAATTTCGCATAGTAGGCAATGATATATCCAACCAAAAAATAGGGTTAGTTCCTTAGTTCATAAACCTAAAAAGCATAGAAACGTGTAATTTGATTGGTTTAAAGCGCCACAGACGGTCATGCAAAACTGTCTTTTTTATTCGCTATATTAAGGAATTAAAAAAACATAACTAAGCAGAACTAACCAAGACCCCAAAATATTTAGTTTTTTTATTAATAAATAAATAAATAAACTTAAGACACCGAAAGATAAATAGGAGTGCTGGGTGGGATAATATGTTTAAAACTCAGATTTTGCGTAAAATGTAAACCAATAATAAACTGAGGGCTATCTTTGTTCTTTGGTTATAAAGTTTATATCATGGCCTACTATGCGAAATTCAATTAAAAAATTAAGGGTCTAAAAGTTAATAGAACTATTAGGTATTATATATTCTTCAAAAGCTCTCGTCCTTTATAGGTTAATCGGTTAATAAATAAAAATATACACGGTTTTTCATAAGAAAAATCATATGTTTGGTTCATATTTCGAAAAATAAAAAATTTAAAAAATCTAACAACGCCGTTTTTAATTTTGTTGTAAGTTACAAGACAACTAAAATTTGAGGGGTATCCAAAAATGGGAAAAAAAGAATTTTGCCCTGTATGTCAAAAACTAAGAAAGCTATGAAAAAACTTTTGTTTTATTAAAAAGTAGCAACAGTTGGCAAAATCTGCAAGTCTCTATCTCTAATAATAACCTGCAATTGCAACGAATTCCGGACACCCTGTACTTCCTAAAAAGTTAGAACTTTTAGGGAACTTTAATTGTGTTATTATTTTAAAATTGTTTTTAATTTTAATAAAAGACCATGTTAAAACAAAATAGCGGGACAAGTTTACTCACTGAAAAAGAAAGTGGCTATGGACTAAAACAATTTAATCTGAAACGTCAATGTCAGATAAAACTTTTTAAATTTAAATCTCGTAAATAAACTTTTTTTTATTTGCTAAGTGTCTATTACCACAAAATTACAATTTTCTGTGCTATTACTTCCTCCACAAAAAAAAATTATACAGGGTGATTTAAAAAACATATGTCATCGCTTAAGGGGAGATTCCTTAGCCAAAAATAAGACAAAAATGTCATATGAAAATGGGTCCGCAAATACTTTGTTTCCAAGATACAGGGCGTTTAATTTTTTATAATATTTCTTTTTTTTTTGAATATTTTTAAAACTACGCCAGTGATTTGGCTAAAATTTGAGACATAAGGTACATTTATTAGTAGGCATATTTTGACTATAAGGAATTTGCTATATTTTTACCAGAGGCGTACTTGTGGGGTAGAGACAAAATATTTTTTAAATTAAAACATGTACGCCACTGATGTTAATAAATTTTGATAGCGCAATTAAATACTTTACTAAATGCTTAACAAAACTTGTCTCTAGCATTTTTTCGAATTTCGTTTGGTTTTCGGGATATTTGTGATTTTAATACGGGCTGCAGCTACTGACCTCCATCTACATTAAGTTATAAAAATCATCAGAAGAGTGCTTTAATTTAAAAAAAGAAAAAACTAACCTGCAATTTAACTTAAAAAGTGGCTTGAAAATGTCCTTCTTCAGCTTCGTTGCATGCTCTTAGTCTTCGTCCTAAAGATTTGCGTACTTTTGCGCAAATAGTACGTTTTGTCTTATTGTTTCAAATGCCCCCTCTATCCTTTGTAACAATTCCTGCCTCGTATTCACGACTCTTTTGTAAACAATTTCTTTAACATGTCCCCAGAGAGAAAAATCTAAGGGATTGATGTCTGGTGACCTCGGTGGCCATGCGACTGGTCCTCCACGACCAATTTAGCGAGGATCATACGCTTCATTTAAAAATCTTCTTACTTCAGCCGCAAATGTGGTGGTGCTCCATCATGTTGGAACCATAATCTGTTATTGTTTCTTAGATAAAGTGGCAAAATATCGGGCAATTCGTTTATTAAGAAATTGAGGTAAGACGCTCCATTTAATTTATTCGGTAGAACTACAGGTCCGAAAATTTAATTTCCAACAATTCCAGCCCAAATATTAAAAGAAAATTGATGTTGGAAATTTGTTATCTGCAAAGCGTGAGAGCTTTCTTCCGCCCATGTATGATTATTATGAAAGTTTATAGTGCTTCTTCGTGTGAAAGATGCCTCGTCAGTAAAAAGTACATATTTAGAAAAACGCCGGTCATTTTGCAGCTGATTGAGAAACCATTGGCAAAATACTTGTCTCGGGCCATAATCCCTGGGTAAAAGTTCTTGTACCCTTGTAAAATGATATGGTTTGTACGATGTACTCAAAAATGATTTTACTAGGGGCTCTTCGGTTATCTCTCAGCATAAAGTCTGACGGCTTCTCATGAAATTTTGTCTGGATTCACCATAAATTAACAACATATCTGTTAACTCTGATGAAGTATAATTAATAAAAGGCATTTTTAATGAGTTAGAACAAAAATTTATGATAAAAACAATAGTGGTAATACAATAGCCAATTTGTCAAATTTAAAGCAATTGTTTTTTTTTATTTCAAAGCCTTCTTTGATGTTTTATAGCTTAACGTAGGTGGACGTCAGTAGCTGCAGCCCGTATTAAAATCGCAAATATCCCGAAAACCAAACGAAATTTTAAAAAATGCTAAGAGACAAGTTTTGTTAAGCATTTCTTTTTTGAGGAGGGGCCATGGGCCGAGGAGAAGTGTGTGAGGTGGCAAAAAACAAAAATTTTTAAAGAAGGTTCAAATTTTTTGAAGAACAAAAGAAAAAGGTCCTCTAACCACCTTTTTTTATTGTTTTCACCTTTCATTCGTTTTATAAAATTACACAAAACCTCCGTCCCACGTATTTGAAAAGGTCCTCACTCTTCAATTCCATCATCAGCCCCTCGGACCAACCTTGGGGGAGACCCTCAATAATTGTCCATATTTGCCATTAGACATGTATGAAACACAATAAAATAGAAAGGATGACTCATCCAAGGGGCATGCCCCCTATGACCCCCTATGACCCCCTGGATTTATTATAGTATCAGTACTTTAGTATACGTTTATTTATTATTTTTCAGAGAGCCCATCTATATGACGGACAAACAGAATATCTTACATCTAAACAGATTCAAGAATTTAATGATGTTTACGACTACCTAAACAAATTTCTTCAAGGTCATAAATGGCTAACTGGCGACTCTGTAACTCTTGCCGATATATCATTGCTGTTCGACAGTCACATCTCTGGACACTATGGTGGCAATTGATAATAACAAGTATCCAAATGTGCGAAGATGGTTAAACGATGCCGAAACGTTGCCCTTTTTCAAAGTCAATAAGACGGGAAATATTGAATATGCAAATGGTTGGAAAGCAGTCAGTTCCCATTAGTAGTGCCATATCTACTTTGGTCAAAGAAATGTTTTATTTTTTCTTCCTTGTTGAAAATTATTTATCTGCAATTGTTATTTTTCTTATGTTACAATAAAGTTAATTTTTTATAGTTAATGTACTAAATGTGATCAAAAAGTAAAGTAAATTTGTTTATAAATGTAAATTTTATTTATTTTTAAAATCAATTTAATTTCTTTTAAAGTAATTTTCGCTCAATAAAACGCACTTTTGCTTACGCTTTTTTTAGTATTTGAATTGTCGAAATAGTCTTTTTCCGGTATAGCCTTCAAAACGGCGTCTCCTCATTGGGTTTTTAGGTTTTCTGAATAGCCAGAAGTGCGCACGGGACCAAATTAGGCGAATACGGTGGTTGCGAAACGATACATGTCGAGTTTTTGGCAAAAAGTTGCGTAGAACCAATGCAGTAAGGCCCGCCACAAATTGAACCCAGCCCACGCACAGCACACGCGCAGCACACGCGTTCACAACTTTGTAAAACATGCTTTAAGGCCCGCCGCAAATTGAACCCAGCCCACGCACAGCACATGCGTAGCCCACGCTTAATCCATTCTTCCACGTCCACGTTTTTGATCAGTTTACCGCATATTGGACCCAATTCGGGATCAACCATATTCCAGATTTTGAAACAAACCCATGCTGCACAAGACCCACGAAATCTGTGCAGCGAACACAAACCTATCCACGCGTGGCTGGCAGCAGAATGAGCTAGCTCTGGGCTGGGTTCAATATGCGCCACTCCATTTAAAAGCATGTTTTACAAAGTTATGCACCGTGGGCTGCGCGTGTGCTGTGCGTGAGCTGGGTTCAATTTGCGGCGGGCTTGAAATGAGTGGCGCATACTGGACCCAGCCCAGAGCTAGCCCATTCTGCTGCCAGCCACGCGTGGATAGGTTTGTGTTAGCCGCACAGATTTCGAGGGTATTGTGCAGCATGGGTTTGTTCTGATGTGTGATCCCGAATTGGGTCCAATATGCAGTAAACTGATCAAAAACGTGAACGTGGGAAGGATGGGTTGAGCGTGGGCTGTGCGTGTGCTGTGCGTGGGCTGGGTTCATTTTGCTTCGGGCCTAACATATGGTGCATTTATCGCAATGAAAAAACCAATCGGGACTTGACGCATTTGAGACATAATACATTTTTAAAATGGTCTGTGCTGAGCCAAATGATATTCCAACACTATCAGCGAGGTCTCTAATTGTCAATCGACGATTTTCAAGAACCAAGTCTTAAATTTTTTGAACGTGGTCCTCGTCGGTACGCGTTGTTGGTCGTCTAGAGTGTGGTTCGTCTTTAACACATTCTCGGCCCTCTTTGAGCTTATTGTACCACTTATAAACGTTTCTTTTGTGCCACAGTTGGATCACCAAAGGCCTTTGGAAAAGAATTTTCGTTCCGCAAACAAAATTTAATGCAAATTATTTGATCAACAAAACTACCCCTTGCAAAAATCGAAAAATTCACTTTTGCTTGTTTACAAAAATACGTGTAACTCAAAGAGCCCTTTGACAAACAGACGCTTGGCAAATGTTTAAAATAGTCCTACCAACCTAGGAAAAAAATTACTCGCCTTCTTAATACCCAGACATTTTACCTTTTACTTTTTTGATCACAGTAGTAGTTTTTTTATTTTGTGTTAAGTCCAAACTTGGATCAGTGTCGTATTATCCATTAGGCTGACTAGGCTACAGCCTAGGGCGCCATGAAAAAATAGGCGCCAGACAGGGGAGTAATAGGCGCTAGACAGGGAGTTTTGAAAAAGTTTAGGTCGGGTGGTAACTTTTTTTGGTCATCCAATTTTATTTCGGGTGGTGAAAAGTAAGGCGCCTGGCACTGAAAATAGGCGCTACAGAGGTAAGGACCTTTTTTTTGCTCTTTAAAAATAATGTTTGTTACTTTAACACGTGATTTCTTGCATTATTATAAGTAAAAAGTTTATAATAAATTAGTTAAAACCAAAATAAAGTTTTGACACATTGTATTTCGAAATCATCCACTTTTAGACTAAGGTAGGTTGGGTTAGGTAGTCATATTTTAGCCTCAGCAATGTGTGGTAGCTTTTTTTGCACCTTTTAGAGATACCCTGTATAAATAAAGCCACGGAAATTTTTAAATTCATAATATATTATAAATTAAAATAAAATGATGGTAAAATTAGCTAGGTTAATTTCGACCAAAGGTGACAAATTCAAATTTTCCGCTTAGCGGAAATACAAGATTTGACGATTTTGACAGATGAAGAAAAATTGCTTTTGTTTGACCGCTTTGTGAAATTGTTTTCTACGTGGTTTTCTATCTTTTTAGTTTCTTTTTAAAGAAATTAGTTTTTTAATAGACCTAATTAGTGTGTGTTGTGTGATTAATTGGTGATGGCTAGTCGAGAAGGCGAGCTATTCAAGTAGACTGTTAGGAGCTGCAAACGTTTTGTTTAAAACCTATTAAGTTTGTAGTTATCTTAAAAAATAATATGAAATTAGGGAGTTGTCTTATTAAAAGATTTATAGACGTGTTAATAAAAAATATTATATATTTTTAGTAGTTTTTTTGACATTTGACTCCTTAAAATATTTCTCCCTATGTTTTGGATCTGAAAATTGAGTGTAAGTGTACCTTAAATACTTACTATTTTAAAGTGTTTTATTTTTATTTACTATCTTTTTTTTCATTCTATTACATACCTTAATTTTTTTATGGTTTATTGTTGGTATAAAATATTATATTATGTAATTTTTTTAATGATAAAGTTTTCCTGACTTTTTTCTCATTTTTTCGATTACAAAATTCTAAATATGTTATAAAAACTTTTGGGACATTTAACCCTTTAAAACTTGCAATACTTATTTAATGATAAATGCCATTATCCTAAACGCATTTTTTCATCACAACTTATTAAAGATGGATGCCATCACAGTATCTGCAACACGTGGCCCAATAATGGCCAATTGTCCACTTTCATGTCTTTTTGTTATCTTTTTGCCGATAACCTATTAATGATGGATGCCATCATCCTAAACGCATTTTTTGGCATCACTTAATAATGATGGATGCCATCACATTATCTGTAACACGTGGTCCAGTAATGGCCAATTGCTCACTTTCGTGTCTTTTTGATACCTTTTTGCCAATGCCTTGCCATTAAAGAGTGTTGGCAATGCCAGTAAATTAAATGTACATGGCCGGCAAAAAATGTTATATGGGTTAAAATTTATTTGAAAAATTAAGGTGACCGTTATACAGGGATGCTGAGGTTATTTTTTAAATTTAAATATAGCTATAATTTTTTAGGCAACCCTGTATAAATACCTTTGTTTAATAAAAAATAGTTTTTATTCGGTAAAGGGTAAACAGAAGGGTGCAGGTCGCTTCTTATTCGGATCTTAGACTATAAAACTTAAAATTTTAAAGATTTTAAGCTTAAATATTAGTTAATTTTTAAATTTTAATTTTAATTTTACCTTGATAACGTTAGGTGACTTGCGACCAACATGTCGATATTTAATTTGAATTTTTATTTCTTTAGTTTTTTTTTTTGGGTGGTTTCGTCATTTTGTTTCAGGTGACCGGCCATGTTCATAGGGGTCAATAGGGTTGAACAGGATCAGCTTGCTATACCCCGGGACTACGACCGAGGCATTTCAATTTGTAGTATTTTGGCATGTACCTAACTAATAAAGTATCATTAAATTAACCACACTTAATTATTGCGTATAAATGTTTTCCTGCGACCACATGTGAAAATAGCAAATTGAACACTGTTTTCATGCATAGAAAATGCCTTATATCACACGGGTGTTGCAATGTACTTTACAATACTAGTGCAATATATGTTATGATGTCATTCTAAAAGATTTTATACATTCCTTACACCAGCCAAAACAAAAAACAGCTGTCATATTGTTATTTAAAATAAATTTGTAGTTATCAGACGCGGATTCAGAATCGACTTTCAGCAAACACCCGGTATACACATGCGCTATGAGCAAGACCTTATCAAAACTGAACACAAGGAACAAATTAGTTTGGCGACGCACAGTGTTTCCTTTGGCTGTTCTTGTTGGACAAAATTAATTTAAGGAAATTTGTTTATTTATTCAGCAGAAAAACATACATATGTGACTATTTAAAAGTAAAATAATAAAAAAAAACATTATTTTTATTTAATATAGCCAACACAAACATAAATTCTACATAAAATATTGTACAGGGAGCGTTTTTAAAACTTACAATGGCTATATTTTCTAAACCAAGGCAAATATCAAAAAAAAAAAAAAAACTTGGGGGAATATAAATGACGCATTTTTTTAAAACACCTCTATCAACCCCTTAAGCTGCACCCCCAGTCACTTAGAAATTTTAAATGGGAACACCCCTTAAGTGGCACCTTTCTGGAAAGCTTATGAAAAATGCTTTTTGTTAATTATAGAAAAGTTGGGGTAAAATCAAAAACTACCCTTAAATTTTAGAAAAATAATACCTTATTATTAATAAAAATTCCAGAAAATGTCCAATTAAATTAATATACGATTAATTAAAATTTAATAAAAAATTAAAATAATACTCTCTGTAGAGCTAACCCGCGCCCCTAAAAGTTCTGGTTAGTTTTGGTTAGTTCTCTTTCTGAATTTTGTCGAGAAAAAAGTGATAGCAACTGGTCTTTGTTGTAAAGCGCTTGTGCAATAGAACTAACCAGAACTTCTTATGGGAGCGGGTTAGCTCTACAGGGAGTATTATTTTAATTTATTTTTAGTTTTTACATAATTTTACATTAATTTAATTAAACATTTTCTGGTATTCTTTATGAATAATAAAGTATGATTTTTCTAAAATTTGAAGGTAGTATTTGATTTTACTCCAACTTTTTATGACCAAACGAAAAGTATTTTTCATACGCTTTCCGAGAGATGTCACATAAGGGGTTGCCATTTAAGATTTTAAAGTGACTGGGGGTGCAGCTTAAGGGGTTGATAGATGGGTTTCGAAAAATACGTCAGTTATATTCCCCAGGTTTTATAGAAACAGTATTTTTATTTTTTGATATTTGCCATGGTTTAAAAAATATAGCCATTGTAAGTTTCAAAAACGCACTCAGTATAAAAATAAAAATATTACTTATAAAAATTGTAAGCAAACCAGAAAATTAAATATATTCTATAAATCTATTTCCTCGTCACTTTCATTTGTCTCTTCACTTGAACTGCTGCTTAAAGAAATGTTTTGAAGCTCCTCGTCAATATCGGATGTTTGTACTGTTGTCACAGTTGGAGCTTCAAGTAAATTTAGCACTTCTTGAGGAAAAGTGCCAGAACGTTTTTTTGGAGTTTCTCTATAGCTGTTAATTACCGGGTCAGATGTAATTAAAAGCATATTTAATAAATCTGTATTCGTGGCTATGCGAGAATTTTTCTTGTATTGCATTCACGAAACCTACGACAGTCCTTATTTCGTGCCTCCTGAGCTTCTTCAGAAAGCTGGCCTATCGGAAGGAGAGCATGCTGTATAATTTCGGCACCGTGTACTAAAATCTTATGCAAGGTACATGGCATATAATACCACGAATAAAGACTTATATACAATTTTCTCGTCTCTTCCGTCAATTTTTTAAAATTTTCTAAATTAATTTTGTAACCAGATGCTAAAGCTGCCAATACAAAACCAATATTTTTAATTAATTGCAGGTCTAACCCGGTAATTTCCGCGCTAAGTTCTGGATTTTTAAAAACCTTCGTGCAGTGTTTCCATCATTTGAATTCCCGAAACCAGGTTTCGGTTTATCTACAATAAGTCCCATTCTGTTTTTAAATTCCCTCTGTATCATCTCTGTCCTAAACTTAATATTTAACTTATCTTGCTCGTCCTTAGCTTGCCATTTTTTTATTTCAAGTTTGTAACTTATATGCAAAAGACATTCAAATGATCGAATGTAGGCATGTAATGTAGATAGACCGAAACTAAAATGTTCAGGATTGCTAACGTAATGCAATGATTCCTCATTCATGGATTTTGGAGTTGCTCCACAAATATAACATTTTGAGAGGAACGAGTTTCGGTTAGCGCATTACAAACTTTTCCATCCACCATGGTGAGGAGTAAATTATGGGAGACAGTTATTACAAAATCCCCAATATTACACAAAGTTGGTTTCAGCGTATCTATTTCATTTTTAATCATTTCTGTTTCGCTAACCGTAAACTCAGTCGTCTCTTTAGAAAATATAAATTTAATTGGCCGACAATACATAGTTGAGGATGTTCTGGGGTTCTGCCAAACAATATCACTACTTTTACTTATAAGTTGAATGGGTACAAAATTAAAAACAAACAAGTATTCATCAGAAAATTCAGTATTGGTAAATTTTTGTTTATAATTGCTATGTCCTGAACTCCCATCACATCCCCACTTACTAATCAATGTAAAACTTGTCGAAGTAGGTAATACGTTAGCAATGACATTTTCCTGAACTTTTACAAGCCGACTTACAGTTAAATCCAGTATGGCTTGCAGTTTTATCTCTGCGCGGATTTCCGTTACAGAGATATCATTAGATAGAGGTAAGCAAGCCATTTTGGATTTAAGTACATTTTTATATGATGGAAACACTGCATGACCTGCCTTAAGGCTCCATTTTCTGGTTTGCTTATAAGTGTGGGTACTAGATTTTGAGTCAACATAGTAAGCTAATGCCTCATCATTATTTAACATGCGACCCCTGTTCATAGACTCTAATTTTTTAATTCTGCCAGCTTTGCTTGGATCTGCTACAATGTCTTTTACTATATTAGCCACATTTTTTGACCTGACTTGCGCAAACTAACTTCGGCAGCAGTTGTCAATTCTGGTAAACTTCGACTGTTCACAAGGTCTACTACCCGCCTTCTTTTAGTTCTAAAAGATGCTTCCTCAAAACTTTTTTTGGCCTACCCACACTCGTACTTGAAGAGGAAGGTTGGGGGACATTTTTAATAAAATAAAAATTGAAGTCTTCGCCACCTAGCCAGTCGCTATATTTTTTAATAAATTTGTCCTCGGATTTCCCACAGGACGCCCATTTTTCAGCTATTTTATTCGATATTCTTGAAATTTTTATTTTTAACTCTCTTAAAGATTCTTCAGTTATATCTTCTAAATCAAAATTCGACGAAATATAAATAAACAAACTTTTATTTTTACGTTCTTGCATGGAGCTTTAACCCATTCTTGAAAGAAGGTCATTCTTGGAATGGCGCATGTCGACTCTAAAAATTAATTTAAAAATAGTTCTACCCAAAAGTTGCAACTCAATTTTATACTAAAATGAAGCTAATTAAATTGGCTTTAACATGTATAAAATTTAGCCCGGGGACATCCGGGGACATTGACAAATTTTCTTGCAAATATATGCTTTTATACATTTTTAAGTTAACGCCCCAATCTAAGTTGATTTTCTACAGTAAATATATTTTTTAAAATTATCCTAATATTGTAAAATATTAAGCAACTTACCTTGATATTGAAACTCCATTTTAAAATTTTTTTAGTAGTATTTAACTAAACTAGCACTTGCTTAAATTACACTTGTAAATATTTACTAATCCACAAAATAAAATTGCACCTACCTTTTCAGGGCTCGATTTCTTATCAGCACAAAAAAATATCTAAAAATAATTGATATTCCGAGATACTGGGTTATTCCTTTTTTAGCACAAGTAGTTGAATTCTTTAAATTAAATAGTGAATTTTGTCCACTTAGAACAGTAAAAGGAAATACTGTGCGACGTCAAAAAATGGGTAAATTTACCCGAGGTTGCCAAATCTGAATGCGCCCCAGTCTGTTAATTGAAATTACATTAAAAACCCATGCAATATTTTTAAAGTGACGACCTTTTAAAATTCGAAAATGTCAAAAATTATATAAATCTACTAGTTATACGATTTTCTATACAACATTTTCAAACAGTAATATATCGCAGTAAGCAAAATTATACCGGTATGGAAATCAAATCGCCGTCCTTAGAACATACTTATGTTTAATCCCCTCCACCAATCTACTATGTACTCTCCCGCAATTCCTGCCAGCCCACCGCTTTCGTCGGACCCCACCTCGAAAATTTACTATGCCTTTAATTCTCTATGGTCGGCGAGTTGGCCTGGTGTTGCAAATTTTACAATTGTTTTCCTATTTTTCTGTAAAGATAAACAAACTTAAAATTTTGTTTCTGTTGAATAATTTGTGGTCGTAGGAAAAATAGTGTACCTTACTTGTGTGAAAATGACTTTCTTACGCTTGTGGGTTTGTCGCACTGATCTTGATGGATTGCCAATGTTATTAACTGCGCGAAACAAAAGTTACATTTCATGGGCGAAAAACGGGTTTGTGCGCAAGCAATTTGAGGGTGAACGCGTCTGGCGTCAAACAGGCTATCCGCATTATCGAAAAGAATTTACGACGCCTTCTCTGGGTTTCTCTTTCGGAGTACGGTCAGAACGCGCGACGGAGTGCCGGTGTTGTATTCTCCCAGTGCGCATGTTCGTCCACCCTCGATTTGTTTACCGCGCGAGGTCGTAAAAATCGGAAAAATGCTTCTTGCCACTGCGGATCTAAATGTGGGTTATCTATGGTTTATCGCGCTTGGTTGACGCATCGTGCAACAATTTTCCCACTCGTGTGAAAGTAGTCTTCTAATGTAATATACTATTTTAACTTATGTATGCGTGCCCTGCAGTAAAAATGGCTTTACGTTGCCGAAGTATGATATCTCCATGCTATCGAGTTCTTTCTATATCGTACTTTAATCAAAGCTTAACTATTTATTTAAAATAATGTACATATACATATTTCTTGCATATCTAAAAAGCCAAAAGATCATATTGAAAAACAAAATCATTGCAGTTATTTTTATTTAAAAAGAAATAACATCTTTAGTGAACCAAATATTCTTACAGAATTAAATATTAGTATTTTTTTGTTAATTGATAAATAAATACTAATGTGACCACTTTATAATCAGTATAGAATAATAAAGAACAGTCAAGAAAAATAAAAGGAAGGTTAGAAGTCAGTCAGATGATATAAAAACAGGTTAATTTTATGCAAAGTCATGAATAATCGTTGCTTTTTCATCTTTTAAAAGCCACAGTTTATTTGGATTGAAGATTAAGTTAAATCAAGTTGCATAGATAACTAGCATAGTGTTAGGCCGAGTTTATAAATCAGAATTTAATTTAGCAGTATTAGTGTTAACTTAACTTAAATTTGAAATTTTTTTGGTGTCAATAATTAGCTACTTTAAAAAACAATAAGTAATGAAAATTGAATAAAAAGGAGTTACCAGTTTTTACCTTTTATGGCACATAAACAATTAATATTTTCCCTATTTTAGTCTTCAGTTTTGGATTTTAGAGAAGTTCAAGGTCGTTTCTTAAGATCAGAAAATTAAGTTTGATTTATAAACACTTGAATTTAAATATATTTTTCTGAATCTTGTGACTAATGCTAATACTAATACTAAAATTAAATTTTGATTTATAAACCCGGCCTTAATGAATCATTAAAGTTATATAGTTCGTTTAATGAGGTCGCATTACTTTAATCTTTTAAGTTGAATATCAAAGTAATAATGGAAGAAAGAAAATTATGTAAGTATCTTATATTTTTTTAAAAAAGGTGGCTTAGGTTACTAAATCTTATAAATACCTTTATAACTATAAAACTCTATACAGGGTGAAATTTTGTATGTTTAGTACAGAGATCTCACTTTTTTTCGTCCAAAAAAATCATGGCTTTCTAGATATTTTGAAAGAACCATTTTTTCAAAATTTAATTTCCTCTGTAATTCAGCTAATATTCGAAATTAAAAAATGTGTAAATAGGAAACTTGTAGATAATTTCCTTGTTAAGAGAAAGGTGTAATCCAATATTTAATGTAGTAGGGTAGGGCGGGGCTAGTTGAGCAATTTTTCACTTGATCGGTTATAGCTTCTCAACAATATGTCTTAATGGCCTATGATGCATACTGATGGATTGGCAATTTATCCCTTAGCAATAGTGTCCATAGTAACTCCTTTTTAGTAAGCTAAATTAAGGAGCTACATCTATTTTAATGTAGATAGTCAGGCATGCTCAACGTACCCCATAGGTGAGGTAAGTTGAGCAAGGGTATGGGCACAGAAAAATATCATAAAGTTTATACATAAACATTTTTTTTAAACAAGGGTATTTAATATGAACTGAGGTTGGGTTTCTCGTGGATAAAGAATTTCTTTAGTAGACCTAATTGATATTTTAAGAATTATTATATACACGGTGATCAAAAATATTCGTTAAAAATTATAACGAAAAACCTTTAAAACAATTTTTTTTACGTAGGTGTAAAATTGTTTTTATTTTTAATTTAATTACGTTTTGTTTATGCGTTAGTACAAAAGTATATGAAGAATATAGTTTTTCTTTATCAATAGGTATATTTTCATGTTTTTTACCCTAAGAGATGATAATAATTCTGATACCCGATTTGAAAACTATGAAATTAACACAATAAAATAATATTTTTATTTATTGTGGACATACCTTTTTCGGTGTGCCTTTTATAAATTTTATTAAACAGGTATTTTTAAAGTCTTTTTTAATATTAAAAACAAATTTTATTACCTCTAGAAAAAACAGTAATGCATTAAAGGCGACTTTTTAAAATTTCTGTATTGGTCAGTAATTACTTTATTTCTATAATAAATTTCATAACACATTTATTACCACTTTTACTCCTTTTAATTTAAATATGTGCAATGTTTGATAACAAACACAATATTGCATTTTGAAATAAATGAAATTAATTTTTAAAAAGTTCATTGTTGTTTCCCATATATGATTTAATCTTTATACATATTTATGAAAAAATATATGAGTTTAAAATTTATACCATTTTATAGAAAACACAGAAAATTTAACTTTGATTATTTTTGCTTTAAATCGCCTCGATTTTTTTATAGTAATTTCGTTATAAAAAGTTTATTTTAAAAACAAATTCGTATTTTATTAAAAAATAAAGATAAGTTAAAAATATTAATAATTAATTTTATATTTTGTAGAAATCTTTTTCATATAACAAATATTTATTATTGGTCTATTGTAATTGGGTATACAGTGCATTTTTTTAATGTCCCCCCATTTATTACTTTAAAACTTTGATGATAAATATCTTAAAAACAAAAAGTTTTCGACTAATAATAATAATAGTCAGCGTCCCCAAAAATGAAGACTAATTGTGGTCAAAATCGAAGTTACTTTCACAATTGAGACAATTTCCTATTTTGTTTTATATTTTTCTGATTAAGAAATATAAAGGGGCATTATTTAAAATTAACAATAAAAAATGTTGCATTATTTCTTTTCCTAATTAAAAGTTTTTATTCCCAAAAGTGCTCAAATAATATGTCCATAACTTTAATTACACTGACTACCTATAAGTTACATAATAAAGACAAAATGTTATGATTTTTAAAAAGTTCTAATTTTTAATAAAAGTCTATTGCTTGTAGTAAAGGCGGTGATAAAATATTGAAACGCCGCAAAGACCTTTCATAAAATACTTTTAACACTTTAATGGACGTTATTATAAATCTTTTATGCTCTGTAGCTGTACGAACACTGGTATTGAAGCTGTAGTCAAACATGTATTTTCTATTATGGTAATGGACATTTGGAATGTCTTTTCTTATTATATATTTCCGAGTATATTTTACTAGTATAAAAGACAAATTTGTGTAAAGACCCTTTTTTATTTTTCTGTCAAGTATTTTGTAAAATCTTTTTTACAGAAGAAATGATTTTATTATTGTACAATAATTTACTTTAATTGTACCAATAATAGGATTATCCAGGTAAATAAATAAGATTTTAATTTTCTTAGCATTTTATTTTTATGGGGTAACTATTTTAAAAAATCCTTATTTTTTTCATTTCCCATGCTTTCTAAAAATACTTTACACTATTTTCATTGATACAACCTAATATTAAATATAACCCTATATTCCCGGCTATATTTTGACCTATTTTGATCGATAACTTTAAACAAAATGAATTTATTAAGAAGCGGTTTTTCGCAAAAAGCTATAGATTTTTACTCTATTTTTGCCATTCTGTTAACAAAAAACAGAAAAGACCAATTTTACTACACAGGGTGTCCCAACTCTATTTATACAAGAAATAATATTACTCCTGTACCAATTACAAAAATTTACATAAAATTAAAAGTGCCTATTTGGATACACTCTTTTATTGACAGTTCACGTTAACATACAAGATGTCTCAAAAACAGGATTTTCTTTGTCAAGTAATTCTTTTTCAATGAGAACACCCTGTATATTTTAACAAATTTTGACTGTATTAAATTCCACATCAAAAAATGTTTAAACACACTATACTTTTATTGTCAGCTGGATTATGAGGGTATCAGCAATTTTTGTTTATTTTAGACAACCATTTACTTAATTCCATTAAAAAACAGCAATACGTCAATTATGGCTGGTATTTAGGTCAAGTTAGTAAATATGATACTTAAATAAACCAAATAACTGACTTACCTCTTAGTGGTGTTTACAATAAACAGTAAAATAACTGATTTTATGTTATTATATTATTTGTTACTCTAACACTAATCGAAATATTTAAAAATAAATAATACTAAAACCTTATTCTTATTCATTATTTTTTTCACTTTTTAATCGTTAAGCTATAATTGATGTAGAATGTGGCATATATTATTTATGTAGAATTTAATACGAGAGTCAAAATTTTTTTCAAATATACAGGGTGTTTCTTGAAAAAAAACCTACTTGACCATAAAAATTCTGTTTCCGAGACACCTTGAATATTAACTAGTAGTGTCAATAAAAAAATGAATCCAAATAACCATTTCTTGAATTAAGTTTATTTTTGTATCTTGTACAGGGGCAAAGTTATTTCGTGTATAAATAGAGTTGGGACACCCTGTGCAGGGCAACTTTGATATTTTAAATAGAACACTATTTAAATTTTTCTTAAATCTTAAAATTCATTTTTTTATTTTAGAAAAATGTTACATAAATTATGATTTCTTTAAAAAATAATGTATTTATTTATCCTTAAGAAGTTGACTCCATCCCATGTAAAAGTATTATTTGACAATAAAAATTTGCTACATACAAGGTTACAGAAAAATTACGGCATTAAAGCTCTACATTATTTACAAAACTGTAGTAACAGTTGCAGTAAAACTTTGTCGTGTTTAACCTAGACCTTTGTGGTGGTATTTTTCTTTTGAAACCTTGTATGTAGCAAACTTTTATTGTCAAATCATACTTTTAACTGCATTGCAGTCAATTTTTGGGATTAACATTATTTTTTAAATAATCATGGCCTATGGTATCTTTTTTAGGAAAATATTTAATTTTAAAATTGTAAAAACATATACGTGGTGTTTGTTACATTTGTGTTAAATAAATGTCACAACTAAAAGGCTAGAATATGATAAAACAAATGAAAAATTGGTGTCTGCAAAAACCGTATCCTAATAAGTTTATTGGTTCTTGAGATATTTGCTATCAAAATATGGATGGCCACTAGCTTAAGAAAAAAATCCCACCAAGTAAGGGCTCTTAATATTCACTTTTAAGTATTAAAAATTTAAATTTAAACATTTTCCATTTAACATGACCGAAATATATATTTTTTATATTTCTAATGCTTACCCACTTTTTAACTATATTGTGAATCGTTTTGATGGATCTCACTGCATATTTTACGCTTTTTAAAATTGCTTTAGTGCTATTTTGTCTATCTAGAACCGATACGCCGCGCCGGTACGAGTCGCCACAATATATATTTTTTAAAAATATTTTATGCACACCGCAAAAACTTAGAAAAAATAGAGTTGACTCTATTTTCTAAGCAGTATTTAATGAGTTTACAGATATTTTTATGGCTTTTATGGCTTAAAACGTAAGTTGATTATATAACCAATCAGGTAGTTGTGTCGACGCCTCTAGAAACCCCACTAGTCGCACTACCTTTAACCATAAAGTAACATACCTACGGATAAGAGAAACCATGGCATGCTAAAATTTTCGTACCGCTTTTGCGGCAGGCTCAGCGCTGCCTGGCGGCAGGCTTGTCATTGTTACCATTTTACACTTTAAATGTGTCGGTCGAAGCCTCGCCTCGTGTAACATCAGCGGTGGGAAGACACGTAAGCTGACAAAAATGACTAACTGGCGGTATTTCAACGAAAAACGAATAAAATTATATTGGGAGTTTTCGCATGACCTGTCCTTAAATCGGCTATTCCATGATAACTCTTATAATTTCCTTACTCTATGCTTTAACTCATTTGTCCGAGCCAAGACGATTCAGTACTGCTTTACCCCTCCAAACCAATTAAATTGTGGGGCATTCTTTCGACACGCCCAAAAAACAAGTTGGCAACACTGGTAATTGCTCATTTTTATTTTACTCACATATTTCTAATAAGTATCTCTCTTCGTTACACAGAAATCCTATCCTTAAAACTTCTTTGGCCAATCTGTATATTAAACAGCTCTTTAGGAATTTGCTAATGAGTTACCCTCGTTTAATGTGCAAAATACGTTATGATCATAGATATGATTTTGTATATCTGTTTGACTATGAAATAAGACTTAAAGCAGAAAAAAACAAATTTAACCATTTTTAGGCTAAACTTTATATAGTTATTTTGTATGTGGTATGGGGCTAGTGGAGCACTTAGAAAGTACAGCCAAATTATAGGTGTAATGTTAGGTAGGTTTACAATAAAAATACATTTTGACAATTTGCTTTTTATATTTATAATCCTATAGTCACAAAACAATAAAACTGCAACGTACCTATCTTAGCCTAACTACTGAATTTAAACTTGAATATTTGTTTAATTATTATTAACATAGCTTATACAAATCATAAAAAAAAAACATTTAAGACATTTAGGAGTCTAAATCTTCATTTAAAACAAAACAAAGTAATTTTTTATTTGGTTAAAAAAACTAAAAATCAAATCAACAAAGCATCAACTCCAAGTTAACTTTAATATAGCATTAATTAAAGATTAGACTTTCTATTAATAAACAGACTTTCAATATTGCTAATATAATTTAAAAAATATATTAAATAGATATTATTTGTCAGTGATTTGGCTCCTTTTCTTGGACCAGCCTTTGGTTATTGTCGAACTATTTCCGGAGAAAATTTATGAATTAGATAGGTCAGCTCGTTTTTTCTGTTGCTTGTACGGGATGCAGCCTCATATAAGTCTTGAGTAGTATAGGAACCTCTAGTAGTCGAACTTTTATAAGTCCGTATCCTAAAAAAATAAAAAAATCATTTTATACTTCTGTTAAAATCGTGGGGTTAGGTGGACAACTGTAGCTCAACTAACCCCAACCTAAAATTTTAAAGCAAAAGTGAATTTATTAAAAAACGGATAGAACTATATTTAGTATCTTTATAAAAATCAAAACTGCAATAAATTTACTAAAGATTAACACTTACCTGATTGAAAAAGGATATTATTTAACCATCACAGACGAAATAGTCTGTCTGAAAAATATTATACTTTTTAATCACAAAATAAACAATACGTGGGGGTACTTTCCTCGATCGCCGCGTCACCACTGGCGGTCGCGCGATGTGTTCTTCTTGCGCAACCCCTTCTTTACGCTATTTGATGCTTTTGCGTACGGTCGATAGTTTTTGATATATTTGGATTGCCCAACTTACCTCTATGCTCAACTAGCCCCGCCCTACCCTAGTTCATTTTTGAGCTACGACATAAATTTGCATTTTTTAAAATGGAAACCATAGTTGGCTATGACATTTTTTAAAGACCTTTTTATAAGCTTTTTATGTATAGCAAGATAAACTTTAAAAGAAAAAAAAGGCTCTAAACATTATTCAATATTCCAAGAGATGTCACTTGTAATGTTGTTCTGTCCCGCAATAATTTTGAGGACAAAAAAAAACAGAAAATAAAAGGTCTCACATTTCCAAATTACTTTTTTCCCTAACTTTACTACGCTCTTCTTATCCTTTCGATTTATTTGCTTTTTACGTTACGTTCCACCTTACAGGGGGCCGGCATTTTTTAGTGGGGCCCAGGCCACCCTTGCCCCCCTGGCGTCGCTACTGCAATAATGCCATATGTATCCAGCAAAATATCTTTCTTCTCCATACGGTAATAATAATAAATATTTAGGGGCGGCTTTGATTAAGGGGGGCTAAGGTATTTAATTTCAACTCACGTTTTCAAAGTCGGTGCCCCTGATAACTCCAAAACTACTGCACCGATCCTTTTGAAATTTTAAACACTATTTCTGTACATCATTTACGAGGTAACGCTGTCGAGTTTTTTAAGCGCATTGGTTTAAGGGGGTAAGGTATTCAATTCACAACTCACGTTTTCAAAGTCGGTGCCCCTGATAACTCCAAAACTACTGCACCGATCATTTTGAAATTTTAAACACTATTTCTGTACATCATTTACGAGGTAACGCTGTCGAGTTTTTTTTTTCATAATTTTGATTTTGCAATAACAAATTAGCCGATTTTTTCCCACAAAATTGTGTTTTTCACTTCAAAGTGTTCTAAAAGTGAAAAAAATTTGGAAACAAAAAAACTCGACAGCGTTACCTGAGGAAAACTATTATCTAACGAATGAACTTTGATTTTTTGATTTCGGATGATCCAGCACCAAGTTATGAGGGCACCGCAATTCAACTTTTTTCGAGACACGTCCGAACAATTGCTGCCATTGCCGTATTTTTAATATTTTTTGTAAAAATTTGATGAAACATTCTTCGAATGTCATACTTTAATGTACCATTGGTTGAGTAAATAAATTTTAACTGTGTCGTCAGAAAAAAATCACGAAAACATGGCTTTTTTTGTACGATTTGACCTTAGCCCCCCTTAAGTCTACAACTGTCGTATTTGCGCTTTCTTTACATAACCCCAAAATTTATGTCAAAAATTCAAATAACCAAGTTTTTGTTTTTTTATATAAAAAAAAATATTTTAACAAAATTTAGTATAAACGTACCTTTGCATGTCCAAAATAAACCGTAAATTTTTGGTTAAAAATAATAATTATTTCGCAAAATTTTGACTTATTATAAAAAAACTATCAATATTTTCAATTGAAAAACCCACGTGTCAAAATATCGACTTTTTCAAAAAGTCGGTAGTCGTTTTGTTTGCTAAAATCTCTTTTTCTAATGGTGTAAAACATTATACATTGCAATGGTAAATGTTTTCAGAATCTTAAAATCTTGGATCCGATTTTTTTAAAATCCTTATTGGAATGGGTTCGATAATTTTAGAACCAAAAAATAAATAAGAAGGATAGAACCCACTAAAAAATATTAAAAAATTGACAAAAGTAAAAGAATTACAATCTGAGGTAGGGAAGTAAAAGGGGTGAGTTTTGAAGGGTAAAAAACGGTTTTTGTCGATTTCCGGCAAAATAACTAGTCCTATGGAAATTTATGATCTAAGAAAATTTACCATTATAATGTATATTTTTTACACCTTTGAAAAGTAGAGATTTCAGCGAACAAAAATATTACCGACTTTTCTTAAAAAGCCTATATTATGACACTTAAACTTGATTGAAAATAGGGTTACTTTTTTAATATTAAGTCAAAATAATGTGTAAAAATAAATATTTTAAATAAAAAAAAATTACAATCAATTTGGGACAAATAAAAGAACGTTTTAAATAAATTTTAAATGACTCATTTTACTTTAACACCTAACTAAACTTGACAACAATGAAACACTTAATTTTTCTGTAGCAAACAATCGCGGCTCGCCGAAGTCGTGTGTTTTACACTGCTTCGTCGCCGACTCGGCAAAAACCGCCTCGTCTATTTTAAACCTTATCTACCCTGGTCTAATAGGAGCCTTTTTTAAAAGAGCACATCAAACGACTTAATTAATAATTTTCATATCAATTCAATAGTATTTCATCAATAAAATAGCCAAATTGTTCACTATACATTTCATACTTAATGAACGGGAACTAAATTTTAAGCTTGAAAAGCCGTATTTTCATTTTAGTTTCATTGCTGAAACTACACGAGCTAATACGTAACAGAATTAATTGTGCAGAAGAGAGGCATTGTATTTCGAAAAGAGTATATGTATAGTTGCATATGTGGGCGCTATTAATTTTTACCATGGCCAAATCTATTGTTAGTGGTGTTTCATTTATAATGCAATGGTAACATGGTTTAAAAACAGCTTTACTGCTTGCTAACACACTGCAACTAAAGCTAAAAAATATTGTAATCAAATTAGTGTTTATTAATTAAAAAAGGACCTTTTTTAAACACCTTAAAGCTTTTGTTCACACTTTGAATTAGTGTTTTGTTTCAATGTCTACTACAATAAACTTAAATATCAATTTATGCAATGTAACAGTAAACGCGACATTAACTGAACAACCAAACGATCAAGTTACCTTTATTTAGTCATTATTTCTTGTAGTTCATGTCTCTAATTTTAAAATTTGACAGTTTGCAAATAAATGTAATAGAAATTATTGAAAATTAATAGTAAAAATAATTTGGATGAATAAGAAATTAAAAAGAAATTTATACTATTTTAGTCTTGTTTCTACAAAAAGTAAGTACATACAGTTTTATAAAATTAAATAATAAATGCATAGTTATGAGAGCAGGTCTCCTAAAAAATAAAGAGGCTATGATTTTTTGTTGCAATATAATGGCTGTGCGGCAAAAATTAAAATTTATAAGCTTAGATATATAAAACATGTATAAAATGGTATTTTGGAAAGTTTTTATACGGTCGTGAAAAATATAGTACGTAACACATGCCTAAAGTGTCTTTTTTTACTCATGGGATTGCCGCACTCGCCTAAAGACTCGTGCTGTCAAACTTCCCATTTGTCAAAAAAGTATCACCTTTCGCCCTTGTTGCATAAATTGCTATTAAATTGGTGGTATATTGCTAATATGTAAGTTATAAAACCATAGGGTTATTTAACACAAAAAATTTCCGAATATAAGCATTTTTGGATTTATAATTCATAGGCAGAATATTTCTTATTAAAAAAATTTATGTCTAATACACATTACCTTACATAATTATCGTAAGAACATCCGTTTTGTGCCTTTTTTAGTGAAATAAACTTGACAGGTCCGAAGTCTGTCAGAAATTGGCCAAAAAATTATTTTGTGTGTATTAAGTGGTCCAGATATCTATGACATGACCTGCTTGTTCATTTTTTTAGTCAAATATAATAGGCAGGTTTAGGTGTGCTATTATATTTGACTTAAAACAAATAAACAAGCAGGTTATGTCATAGATATCTAGACGATTAACGAGAATAATTTTTTGGCCAATTTCTGACAGAGTTCAAACCTGTCAAGTTTTTACAAAAAGACAAGGCAGTAAACAGATGTTTTCACAATAATGATGTAAGGTTATGTATAATAAACATAATTTTAATAAGTAATAAATATTTTGCTTCTGATTTATAACCCCAAAAACGGCTTTTTTAGGAAATATTTTTGTGATTGGCCAGCGCATTGTTACGGTTAAATAACCCCAGGGTTATATAACCTACATGTTAGCATCATACCACTAATTATATGTAATATCATTTTATTTACCTTTAATAAATTTGTATCACACGCATTTTCTGTTGCAAAATCTTTTTTATTTCTTTTTAGTGACATGGTTTATAGTAAATATTTAAAATAATGTTTTTTTAAATATTTTTTTTTTGTTTGGCGCAAGGGTCGCCTGAAGAGGTTAAATAAA
Organism: Listronotus bonariensis; assembly: GCA_014170235.1. Lineage (NCBI taxonomy): Eukaryota > Metazoa > Arthropoda > Insecta > Coleoptera > Curculionidae > Listronotus > Listronotus bonariensis. Next base: position 74,121 of record JACEGR010004070.1, read on the forward strand.
CTGTACAGGTAAATCTGTCAGGTCGATCTGACTGTACTTTTATCAAGATCTGCAATGCTTTGTGTTTTAAATTAAAACAAGTTATATTTTAGTTTGTATTGTATATAAAAAAACATATTGTAGTTGGATAGTATAAAAATTTACTTATCGGACAATAACACCCTGCGTGCTATCGTAACTAGCAAAAATATATTTATTGTATTTTTTTCTTTGGTTTTAACTTTAACTTATAAATGTAGTTACCTTATATGTAACAAACGAGTTAAAGCACCCTTAACGTTACTTCTGCTTTCCTTAAGGTCATAAGAAATGTGTCGTTTTAATTTAATAATTTAACAACACTTTACAAAAAAAAAAAAAGTAACGCGTCCAGAGATATATGGTATGGTTTTCGGTGTGTTTTTGCGAATGAGGAGAGACAGGTGTCATACGTTTTTAATGGGAGGGGATAAATGCGACTCGTGATAAGTTAATCTACCGATCAGGCCTGTTTAATTCTGATTTTATTATTGGTTATTGCCACGTGTTAGCTAGCGTTTATATTTAATTTGTAGATTAAAAAATTATATATAACAATGCACTTCCCATATAATAACTTTGTGAGTGAAATAATATTATCAGTTCAATATTTTACGAACTTTAACCAGACCGGGTGTCAACCAAACACAGTACTATTCTGCGGCATTTTGTGTCATGCGCATTGGACGAATTTTTCTGAGCATAATGTGAAATCCCAAAATACGTGATTTAAATTGTGCTACTTTTGGATTAAAGATTGGTTTCATTCATAGACCAGATCAGAAAACCAAAAAGATCCACCAGTTTCCACGGTTTTAGCAACTTATTGAATATTGATGGGTTGGAGGTGAGTGATTACTGATTTGTGTTCAGTAAAAAAAGTACATCGTAAAGCATATATTGTATAGCTGAGTAACCACACATTTAATCTTAAAATAAACGCTGAAGAAAAACCTGTGATACGGAGTCATATTAGGGAAAAATAAGACGTAGCCGGGTAAGAATGGAAAATGGGTCTTTGACCTTTGTGCATGTATTTTCTTGAAATTGTCTGTAAAATTGATTTTTAGAAAATTTATAAGGTATTCCATTTAAAATAGCAAAGTTGAGAGCACTTTCGGTTAAATCAAATAGGCCACATAAAATCTAACACTTTAGAAATCTGCATCCCATCCAACCATACATCCGGCCAAAATATCAAAATTGTGTAACACCTTTCAAGAAAATAACAGGCTTGATTGTAATTCCTTAAGCACCTAGTTTTTATAAAAAAGGTCAAGTATTATGCGATTTTTAGGTTCCTGACGAGTTCTCTAGTATAGAAAGTCAATATCTTTACTTTTTTGTATGAGGACCCCTCTTTTTTACCTTTTTTTTATTTTGAGATTTTTTCCTGCGCTTACACACAATTACCGAGCTGGATTTCAAATTTTATCTTTCTAGGTCAGCTGGAAGTAGGTTAGATTTCTAATCTATATGTCAGTCAGTAAATCAGTCAATCAGTGGAAAGGTCTATGAAATTTGGGCTACTAGTCCTAACAGGTATAAATAAACACACGTTTTTATCTGCTTAAGTTAAAAAGGTTTTAAGTTATGAAGTTGTCAAAAGTGGCAACAAGTGGTTCGTGAAATATTACACGAGGTGGTGTCCTCAGTTCCTTTGCTTGAACTTATTGGTGGTTGGCGTAATTAGTTGTGCATTGGTTGATTTTTTTACTTGTATTCTATAACTTCGAATTTAACTGAAAATAATAGATATTTTTAAATTTTACACAAAATTATCGGTTTATTTTGTTATCTTATTTCGATATAATGTGAGATTTAAAATATAATAATACTTTACATAAATTGTTTTGAGTAACATTAATAAGTTGACACTTTTTTTTAATGAATACTTTTTATTTTAACCTTTTTAATGAACACACTCTTTATAAAAAAGGGGCTTACAATAAAAAAAGAATGATATTTTATAAGACAAGACCCGCCGTTTTAAATTGGGATGGACCTAAGTATTAAAGCGTCTAAAGGCTATTTCGGTATTGGAAAAATCTTTGAAGTGCCATTTTGCTTTGCTTGCTTTTATGGCGTATACTAACACAGCATAAGCAACCTTTCAGTATTAGATAAAATACAAAATAATAATTTTAAGTATTAAACGTTATTAAATATATTATCTTATACATATTCCTTTAATATTTCTTTAATGTTTCCCAATTTTTTTATTTATAAAACAATATGACTTCCAATATTTAAACTTTGAGAGATAAAATTAATTCATTAATAACACATGAAAATTTTAAGATGGCTGCTGGGCGCCATCTTGGGTATAATAATAATTATTTGGGTCTTTTATCAAAATACCTGATTTGGATGACCATATTTCCGACACTAATAAAGTTAAATGCACTTAATGTTTTAATTTTTAAGGGTTTTTAAAGATCTTTCTATGGTTACCTAGAAATGCGGCAGCATGTCAAGCCAAGTTTAAGCAAGAAAACTGGCTTTAACGCAACGTGTAATATTACATAAGTCACTTGGTACCACCCCAACTTAAAACCTACTTAATGTAAACACAGAAAACTACTTGTGTTTATTTATATTCATTCTGACTGACTTACAGACTCACTGACTGCCATATAGATCAAAAACCTAACCCAATTCCAGATGACCTGAAAAGATTAAATTTTTAAATCTAGCTCGGTAATGGTATGTAGGCGTGGAAAGAAATCTAAAATAATAAAAAAGGTTAAAAATAGAGGGGTCCCCATACAAAAAAGGTTTTTAAATTGTAGCGTTTAAAGCATTGTGCCATGTTTACTTTTATTTCAGTTATTTAAAACGTTTAAAAAATGTAGGTAATAGCATAATAGTATATTGTGCAAAAAGTTTTGAAATAGTATCGTATGACTTGTAGTACTCGCCTACGCTCGTATACAAACGTCATACTTGTGAGCAAAGAGTCAGTTTCAAACGTGTGTGTGATAATTTTTCTTGGACAGCAGAAAATAAGGATTAATATGTGATTTTTATTATTTTTATTACTTTTAACAGGATTTTGCAAACATTTTTCATACGCCGTGAGAAATGATTTCACACGCCTTTGTCAAAACTAAATGACAAAACAAAATTAAATATTTTTGACTTGTTGACACTAACGAGGCTGACATTATACATCATGTGAAATTAGACATTTTCAGATCCTGTTTGATGTGCGTTTTTAGACACTTTTCATAGCAGTCGTAAAAAAAATGCAACGGAAACGCAAAAAAAATATTAACTTTAAATACCTGTCTAGTTTTCTTTATAAAAAGTAATGATATCCCACCAAAAACATAAATATGATAAACGCAAGCCAAGTTTAATAATAGAATTATGCTTATGCTTGGCTTTGGGCTTCGCCTCAAAAGAATAGAGATTTAAAAAGGTGCCAAGTTTTCTTTCGCCGTAAAAAGAATGAAGATCTAAATGACTGCCAAGTTTTGTATCAAAAAATATAAATCTGTATGAGATCTTAAGGTAAGTCGGATTTGAATTGGCTAGTTTTTTTTTTATAAAATTTAAAATATGTGGTATAGGGCCTTTCTTTTTATTTATTTTCTTCCCAAGATGGCGCTAGGAGCCATAAAAAATTAAATACCCCAGTGTTTTAATTTTCCTAATTGATTCGGTTAAGTGGCGTTAAAAAAGGCACTGTCTAGACGATCGCCGGCGGTCTTGCTCAATTTTAAGAAGAAAACCGCTGTCCAAGAAAAATATTAATAATTTGTTATAACCGGCAGTTTTAACTTATTCTATCAACAGAAGCCGGCGTCCGGCGGTTTTGCTTATAAAAACTATTAAAAATTGCCGACTAATAGTTGAAGTGTACCTAACTTTAATAATTACTTGTTTTATTGTTTAATATTATTTTTATTATTGAACAACAAAGAAAAACAAAGCTGGGAGTCACGCTTGACATCTACAAAGATTTTGTGAAAGCTCTTTATAAGTTAAAAAATATGCATGTATATTTTTTAGGAAAAGAAGAGCCAGAAATATTTTAGCGGCATGAAAAAATACGAATCGTTTCATAGAACTAAACCTGAAGTATGACCAAATAAAGTATGCATGTATTAAGGGTGGAACACATTTTAATTTTTTCAGGGAATATTATCAAGGTTTAAAAAATATATTCAATATTTAAGTTCTCCCATAGCGGCAGGGTTACAAGTGTTAACCCATAAGCAACAGGTTTTAAGTTCGATTTCGGATAGAGAAATAGCTTTTTTTCTTTTTATATTTTTCTTGGTAATTTTCGTAGTTTTTTTTTATTTCTGCCCGACAATATTTTGTTATTGTGTTTTTCAGTGTTGTAAATTATTGGGTCCATGTGACGAAATGGTTTTGAAATGTGTCTTTTCTAATTAAAGGGCTTATTGTAAAAACACGGTAGGCCACACAGCCACAAAAATCTGCCTTATTCCCTAATTAATTTAATTATTATTATAATGAGCGATAACACCAAAGTTTTAGGTTTTTTCCTTAAAGTTTATTACCTCATTTAAAAGGTTTTCAGTTTATTTTTATTAAATATTAATTTAACACATTGCTTTTTTAGCTTAAAAATTAATGAACTCCGTATTTTGTGATTGTGGCTTATCGTGTTTTTACAATAAGCCCTTTAATTATAGGCCCTTGATAAAGTGGCAATTCTGCTACGAAACGTTAGGATAAATACAATAGTGGTTGTCCGCATTTTGCTATACTACTCGAATTTGTTTTTTCAAAGGGTAGTATTAACTAAACTACAATATTAAACAATACAACCACAAAAAAACTAAAGAATAACGGCACGCAAAATAAATAATTATTAAGATTAGATTACCTTTAAATATTTTTTGGCGATTATAATTAGTTTTAATAGGCAAAAGTTTAGAGCACAAATTTTTGGAGACGTGTTTTTTAAATCAAAATAGGATTTCTTTACATAAGGGTGTATTAAAATGCATTTCCTTTATACTGCAGGCATTAAATTTATTTAAGATAATGATTTAAAAAACAATACAAAAAGATAAAAACAACGCGGATATTTATCAACAAAAAAAAAAGAAATATATATATATATATATATATATATATATATATATATATATATATATATATATATATATATATATATATATATATATATATATATATATATATATATATATATATATATATATATATATATGCTATTTTTTATTTGTAGTCGCTTTTTTGAGGACCCTAAGTTGGTTTCACGTTAATTCGACGCGTCAAATTTGACGCGGTCAATTCGACGTACGATAATTCGTCGCATGCGACAATTTGTCGCATCCCAATTCGACCCAGCACAATTCGACGGTGACAATAAGAAATATCGTTGTAATATTTAGTATAGTCTTTTATGTGTGACAAAGGTTTTCTTCCACGGTTATATCTAGAAACTTCGTTAAAATCACGGAAATTTTTAATAATCCCAAGCTCTATTTCCGTGTTTGTATTGTATCCACGGATGCACATTATTATTTTTTCTCCGTGGCTTAATCCACGGATACTTGTAGGGTTGGACTACACTAAAAAGCATAAGCACGTGTAATCAGAACTAACTTTTTCTTTTTTGTGCATGTAATTTCATTGGTTTGACGCGCTACAGATGCTTGTAATACTGTTACATTGGGAGGGTTGTGGTTACTTCTGGTTAGTATTTTTTTCCTTAATAAACTGAATTAAAAAATTGTAAGCCCAGATGAGGCTATATCCGGGTCTTTATTATACTTACAGATAAAACGACAAATTTTGGCCAAAATATAATGAATATTCCTTAACAAATATATTGTTTTATTTCATTGGTTAAGTTCTGCGACCAATTGTGTCTGCGTCAAATTTTAAAGCGTCGTATTTGACCGCGTCGAATTATCGCTGCAACGAATTGCTGTCGCACCATAAAGATTTGTAGCGACCAATTGTCCACGTCGAAGATTTGTAAATCCCATAAGTTATATCTTAAAAATACAAGAAACCAAATATTTTGACGTTCAAGAAAAAACAATAAGGGTAAAAATGTAAAATTTTTTTTAATAAAACCTGTATTATTATTATTATTTAACATAAAATTATATAATATTAAACATTAAGTTATGTGCTGTTAAATTGAACTTTATATATATTATTTTTTATCAAATAGCGTATTTTATAATATAAATAAAGTTAAAATTATACCTGTTTGTATTAACTTCATTTACAAGATATAAAACGTAATGCGTAAATAAAAAAATCCGATATTTTTTCAATTATTATAATGTTAGGAAATTACCTATTTAGTTAAAAAATGGTAAATGGTTGGTTTAATGGGTAATACGTTCACTAACTAGTAAGTTATAATTTACCAATATAATTTAATTTTTACATTTATTTATACAGTTTTCGTACCAAAAATAAATACAATATATTATATATATATATATATATATATATATATATATATATATATATATATATATATATATATATATATATATATATATATATATATATATATATATATATGTAAATATTTTTTTATTTAAAAATAAACTTATTTCCTTTCCTTGATTTTCTTTAGAAACCCAAACCAATAGCAAAAAATGTATTTTACACTTTTAATTACTTTTTGTGTCAGAAACACGTTTTTTTGTTTTTTTATTTTTGAAAGTATTACATATATCTTTGAGATTTTAAACAACCCTGTATATCCCATGGCAAATTTTATTATAGTTTTTGGCTTCTCGGACTAAGCTAATTTTTTTATAAAAAATAACGTTTTTTCCAAATATTAAAATATTTGACTAGTCATATTTTTAAAACTATATTTCTAAAGTATGTTTTCGTACTTTAAAAATAAAATTATTTTCCGGTTTCAGCCATAAAACCATATTGGAACTTTTATTTCGTTTACACTCCTAAAAAAGAGTAAAAACAATAAAACAATATTTTTCAAGGTAAGGTTTACCTTTTGGTTTATTTTCTATCAATAAATTCTTTTAAAATGTAATATTTTTTCAATTTAACAAAAACATCCCCAAAAAGAATTTTACGACATCACCGACATAAAAGTAAGGGTAAAGGTAAAAGTGGAATAAGTTAAAAGATTACTTATGTTGTAGTACGTGATTAAAATCAATCGTGTAAAGAGCTTCCTATATTTATTTATACGTTAAAAGAATTTTTGGCTGAAGTCCACATTTTAAAATTTTACAGGAAAGTGAAAATATTCAAACAATAAAATTAAATTGTTAGCTAATGCCCTTAAAACCTAATAAAATTTAAAAATAGTAAGGTAAATAAATAAACACATTTTTTAAAAAGTTAATTCCAGCCGAAATGCTTCTAAGATGAAAATTGTTAATATATCAATATTAGCAGTGAAAAAAACTATATATATACCTCGGGTGAAAGTGCTATTATTTACCTTGCACATTATAATAAATAAATTATAAAAATACTATTGTCCTTAATAATCTAATCATAATTATATTTTTTAGATATTAAAAAAAAAAACAATTTTTAAAAGATAAATAAGACTAAAACAGACAGAACGCAAATTTAGCATCAATAAATAAAAAAAAAATAAAGTCGGGGAATAACATTCGGCTAAATACTAAATGTTGTTTACTAAATACAGAAAAACTTGTATACTTTAATACTATATGTGATTACTCGACTTCATTTTATTGTTTTTTTTTCTTATTTTTAAATTTTTAGTAAGTTTTTATTTTTCTTTTGGAAAACGCTTTATTTTATTTTTTTTTACTTTTTAGTTTTTCGTTATCAATATTTAATCGGTAAACATCCACCTTAAAAAATAACAGTACTAGTACCTTTTTCTCTTACGTAAATACTTTGCAAAAAACGGCAAATGCTAACCCTAATAGGTGTAAGTTAAATATAAACGAAAACAACTGACTCACAAAAATTAAATACAGGCCAATATTACAAAATAAAAAAAATAACTAAAAATATAAACTATTAGCTAAATAAAAACGACATGACTGACCTGACAAATAAACATATTTCTTTACGACCAGGCGTTACATCGAATTTTACGCTTCCATTTGAGGGCGTAACATTGCACTTGTACGCCTTAGGGCAAAAAGTATCAAAAATACCTGCATTTATAAATAAGGGCGTAAAATAGCACTTTTACGCCCTAAGGCAAAAAGTATCAAAAACGCCCGCATTTATAAATTTATAAAACGATAATAAAATTAAACAATGCCTTTTTTTGGTAAAACAACCACTTATTTATTTAAACATATGTTGAAAGTATACTGATTACAATTTGAAACATTAAAAGCTGGCAAATTTTAGCCGCGGGCGTAAAAGTGCTATTTTACGCATACAACGCCGGTACAAAAATAACTATTTTACATTACATGTACATGACATGTACCTTGATGGTTCAAACATCCATCATGGGTAGATATCTACCAGAGACAGCTTGGCCTGGAAAATAAGTCTGGTACGTTTGCCTTTCCTGATCCCGTCTGTATTTTCTTATGGGACCACCGCGGAAGTGCACTTTTTAAAGTCGGTCCACATTTGCCGAAGTAATCGGTGTACATACATAAAAAAAACAGGTGTCAAACATATAACCTCCTTCTTTTTTGAAAGTCAGTTAAAAAAGGATAAATAATTTAAGTATGTAAATAACTAATCTTACTTCCAAGATGTATTAAAGGTAACAGAAACATAAAAAAACAGGGTGTTTGTGGGCTATGATGCCAAACTTTTATGGTAGAATCCTTTCATTAAAATAAAAAAAAGTTTATACAGTGACCGCCGAAGAGTTGAATGCATATACAAAAAAGTTACATATTTAAATAACTAATAATTATTTTTTTGACCATTACCTCTTCTTATTTATTCATTTACCTAAAAATCCATTATAACATTTCGCTTATAGACGGCTGTTAAAAAAATAATTACCAAAATTTAAATCAAAATAATAAAAATTGTGGTACTTTGACATAATATCTAAAAAGTTATTTAGAATTTTTTTTAAAACGTTGTGCCAAATTTTAAATAAACATTTAAAAAAAAACTTTTTCTTATTTTTAACTTTAATGACAGATTTGATTTGTTTGCTTTAAAACACGTTTACTTAAAGCAACAAGTTAATTTAATTAATTTAAAATTTTGTTCTTTCTTTTACATAAAAAATTACATGTGCCATCTGCAGCCAATCTAACTTGTCCAAATTTTAAAAGCCTATACCTTTGTTATTTTTTGACTTAAGAAAATTATTTAAACACCGAGTTGTAGAGCGAATAATTAATTTCTTTTTCTGTTATTAAGATTACACAAAACTATTTAATTAAATGAAAATATAGACATAACTTGCTATTTTTATTGGAACACCCTGCATATCATACCAACATTTAAAAGGTAGTTTTTTGTGAAATAAAAAAATACTACATTTAATATATCTATCTTTAATAGTTTTGAAAATATAAACATCTAAATCTAAAAACTATTAGATATAATTTCCACTATATTACCCACGAACGGCTGTAGGTATAATGGAAATATACCTATTATGTTTTAGACTTAAATGGTCATATTTCCAAAACTATTAAATATTGATTTATCAAATGTGGTATTTTTGCAAAGCTCTTTAAAAGACCTTTTTTATGGTGGTATACTATATAGGTTGTCCCATTAAAAAAAATTAGGTTATGTCCATATTTTCTTTTATTATAGTAGTTTTGTGTAATCTTAGTAACAAAAGAAAAACCCTAAGTCAGTTTATAACTCGATTCTTAAATCATTTTTTAAAAAGTTGAAAAATAACCAAGTTACAGTTTAAAATGTGGATAAAGAAAAGTTCGATTGAACGCACTGTACTTTTAGTGCGTAAAATTGTTTTTGGAAGAGCTACTATAAGATTTTGAAAATAAAGAGTAGTAGTGCAAAAAAGCCTGTTTTCAAAAAATTAAATAAATAGTAACAGTTATATACAAAAGTTATTTAGCAATTTTTGCTTGAACTTGAAACACAAACAAATTAATTTTATTCCACGTTGAGACACAATTTAAATTGCAAACTTCATACTGTGAACACCTAGTATAAAAAAGTATACATTTTGGGAATTTTAAAAATATACATTTTTGGGAAATTTAAATATAATTGGGTTACTTAACATTGGGAAATTTGGTACATAAAACAATACGTGAAGTGTCAAGGTTTAAAAGTAGAAATCAAACAATTTTCTAGGTTACTCTTATAATAATAAAACAAAAACATTAAACAAGCGGAGTTACCTAGAAATGCAAAACAAATACTGAAAAATTTAATATTTAAAGAGAACGAAATTTTAAGACGGGGATTTTGATTGTTTATTAGATAAGAAAGAGTTAGTAAAGTCAAGTAAAGAGTTAAAGTTTGAGTTAAGCCCCGTACGGGCTATCCCTAGGGATATGCCCGTACTAAATTTAATTAGTTCAATAAGTTAAGTTGGTTTTTAATGCAAAGTTAGTGTTGATGGTCCACCGGTCTCATGGTCCCAATAGATAGTTCCATATGGTACATTTGCCCAGTGACGTCAAGAAGCCCTTATATGTAAATCCAAAGTGACACGTCACATATGGTGGAGGCGCCCCCGTTCCCAGTGACCTTGTGAAACGTCGGTTATGGTAAGCTGTGCCCGCCCCAGTTCCAGTGCCCTTTGTGAAGCGATAGGAAAAGTCGCTTATGGTACGCCGTTCCTACCCCTCAGTGTATTTGTGGAAGAAAATGCCATATATATGGTAAAGGCGTCCCGTTCCCCGGAGAAGAAATGTGTGTGAAATGACGAAGACGGGGAAAAAATATGTTGAGTAGCGTAGCTACAAGAAGGTACCAGCGTAGCTACAGGAAAAGGAAGATAAGGTATATCTTCAGTTTTCAAATATGGCTAAATGGTGTTAGCCAGAGGTGATAAAGAAGAATATTGAAATATATTTATTTGTGTCGAAGTTGTGTGTTACGTCGTGAAGACGGAGTTTAGAAGCAGCATGAGGCTGCATTAGCACTGGAAGCCGCAGCTCTAGTATGGGGAAGAGCTCTGAAGTATGGTCTTGAATTGTGGGGTACAAGACAGTTAAGCGGCCCTGAGAAAGCTCAGGATATGGGGAAATTGGCATGAAGTTGCAGTAACCTGATGTGGAAGAAGAAAATGGGAATGAAAGGCAGACAATGGTACGTGGAGAAGTACGGGACAAATGGCCAATGGAACGCACCATCAAGGACATGGACAGGCAGGCAAGGTGGACGCAATTTTTTTATAAAGGCTAGTATAAGAAAAATGTGGAATATTAGGTTAATTTCTAAGTATAAATATTTTAAAAAATTTGATTTTCTTTTTATGTAAGAGATATTTTTTTTGTTTTTAAACTATCCAATAAATTTAAAAAAGGGCAAAAGATGAAATAGAAAAAAGTCACCTAATTAATAGTACATGTAAAACATAGTTAATTATTTTCTTTCCCACTGGTATATTAAATAAATCATTGAATTACTTTTTAATGGTTCAACGTTTTGCTGACGAGACAAGGCCAAGTTCACTTTTATTGTTACAGGACTGGTCAGTTTTAAATAACAACTTTTTTGCTTATTTAGCTGTTCGTGTAGTACATAAATATCTAGTAAACTTAAAGATTAATAAAAAAAATTACAATTTATGAGTAACAATAATTAGGTAATTTTTTGTCTAAAAATAATCTTACCGTTAAAACTATATTTATTTAAAGTACCTACTTAAAGAAAAGCTTAAAAAGGTTTTTAACAATTAAGCTAAAATCTTATTTGAACTAATTATTTCAGCAAAAACATCTCTAGAACTTTTAAATAATTATTTTAGATAATTTATCCGGAAGAATTTTTAAAATTTCAAAAAAAAGAGTCATAATGTTAAATATAACCTAAATGAATTATTTTTAGAAAAAAAACTATTTTTACATTTTTTCGTGCATTTTTTGAAAAAAAAATTAATTGGAAAAAACAAAAAATTTAATAAAACGTTAAGATTATTTACGATAAATATAATTTATATAATAAGTAACATAATGTTAGGTTTTAAATATTTGTAAGCTATATGGAACTATCGTTTTTCGATAATATTGCTAATTTTTTTAAAGGTTTAAAGTAAATTTGTCTGATTTCTAATAGCGTTGTGGGTCCAACGCTTTCAGGGAAGGGGCATATGTGAACACCTAGTATAAAAAAGTATACATTTTGGGAATTTTAAAAATATACATTTTGGGAAATTTAAATATAATTGGGTTACTTAACATTGGGAAATTTGGTACATAAAACAATACGTGAAGTGTCAAGGTTTAAAAGTAGAAATCAAACAATTTTCTAGGTTACTCTTATAATAATAAAACAAAAACATTAAACAAGCGGAGTTAGCCTAGAAATGCAAAACAAATACTGAAAAATTTAATATTTAAAGAGAACAAAATTTTAAGACGGGGATTTTGATTGTTTATTAGATAAGAAAGAGTTAGTAAAGTCAAGTAAAGAGTTAAAGTTTGAGTTAAGCCCCGTACGGGCTATCCCTAGGGATATGCCCGTACTAAATTTAATTAGTTCAATAAGTTAAGTTGGTTTTTAATGCAAAGTTAGTGTTGATGGTCCACCGGTCTCATGGTCCCAATAGATAGTTCCATATGGTACATTTGCCCAGTGACGTAAAGCAGTATTTCAAAATATATACGTCACAATACCATTTATATTTTTACCACAAGTTGACTTTAAACCAAAACTGGCACATTATTGTAAAATAATCTGTTCCGTCTAGACTTTTAAATTACAATATTGATTTAAGAAAAAAAAGTTTATACACATGGACTTAGAGTACCCGCCAAATTCCAAATTTTTAAATTTTTTTCAGCTAAAAAATTATTTAAATAGGTTTGGTTCTTTCTGGTTAGAAAACCTAAATATTATTAATATCTAGTTTGTTTCCGATTTTACCTAATTTTTGGGTATCCAGTTTTTTTACGAAAGTTTTAGTTGATTATAAATTGAATGGCAACATTGCCACAAGAGTCGAAATAAAATAACAGTACCATATGCAAAATTTTATGCTGAATTTAATTCTATATACAAAAAAAGGAACTACAATTTAAAAAATAAGTAACTTCTTAGCCATAACGATTCTGTATACCTCAAAATATTTTTAAAACTGTACTATATATATATATATATATATATATATATATATATATATATATATATATATATATATATATATATATATATATATATATATATATATAAAATCAGATTAATTATCTTGGGGTATCGGTCCTAGAGGGCTAGTTGAATAAAACTACTTTTGTGCTACTCCAAGCTTTCGAAAATTTTTATTTTCTTCATCAGGGCTACAATAATGGAATTAAATAAGTTTAACGAGCTTTTAAGTTAACTTAAAATTGTAATTAAAAATAATTAATAGTTTAAAAAACTAAAAACACGCTTTTATATGCAACCGAACTAAAAATTAAAAAATGATTTTTCATTAAAAAAAATATTTTCACTTCATAGTAAAAAGCGTGGGGTGCTTAATATATTAAATGTTATAATTATTATATTTGCCAATATCTATGATGGAAAAGTTATGAAAAAATAGTAAAATGCACCCCACGCTTTTTACTATGAAGTAAAAATATTTTTTAATGAAAAATCATTTTTAATTTTTAGTTCGGTTGCATATAAAAGCGTGTTTTTTAGTTTTTTAAACTATTAATTATTTTTCATTTTTTAGTTCGTTATATTGCACAAAATTCTTAATATAACAGTAAATTAGAACATACTATTTAATTAAGCAGCAAAAAGAAAATAACCAGCCCCTATGAAATGACAATGGTAGCAAATTTTAAAATTTGCAAAAGATTGCAACTCATTAAAAAATTTCTTCTTCATTAAGTAGCAAAGTTTCAAATTTTGCCAACAGATGGCAATCCAGGCAATGTTTGGACCGTTGCCAATATATTGCAATCCACTAAAAAATTTCTTCTTCATTTAATAGCAAAGTTTGAAATTTTTCCAACAGATGGCATCCTAGGTGTTGTTTTTATAATATAATGGAATTTTTTTCCTGGCGATTAAAAAAAAGATAAAGGGATACTGTTTGCAGATTATTGCATTGTCATGGGTCCTTAATACGTGTGCAAAGTTTCAAAGAAATCGAATAGCTGGAAGTTGGTTAAAATTAGGCTCAAAGATTCCGTTACATAGGCAGCCAGATAGATAGTTACAACCCAAGTTAATAAAAGCGTGTTAAAAACAAAATTAATTAAAGAAAGAAATTATTACTTACTGCTACATGTAATTAAATTGAAGATATTTCTTACAAAGAACAGTTGGCATTTTCACAAAATCAATTCCAATTATTAACCATACTGATTAATTTTTAAAAATTTTTAATTTATGCAGAATGTGTATGTTCTTTGGATGGTATTTGATACCTATAAGATGGCGTGAATGCGTTTTTTAAGGATCTTTTTACAGGATTATTTGTTGAACTATTGCTAAGGTTATCTTAATTCTAGTCTTAGTTAAGTTAGGGTTAACTAACTTTTAGGTGGATAATCAATTTTTAGTAATTAAAATTAGAGCAACCAACCACATGTAATGTTGAGCAAAGCTAAGAAAAAGCCTGGCACCTCTAGGACCGATACCCCAAGATAATTAATCTGATTTTGTTGTTTAACTAGTCGGTCAAGACTACCCTTCTCCCTTTTTTATATATATATATATATATATATATATATATTAATAAAAGGTAAAGTTGTTTGGGCCTATGGCTCATTAATGACAGTAAAAATAAATAAATAAATAATAACTTGTAAGAATTCGGTTACCATGGTTGGTTGTTCAAAAATTACGGAGTCTCCACAAGAAAATGGAATACCCCGGGCCCGAACAAGACAGCGACACGTGTTTCGTCTTCGTTAAGACTTGTCATGGCCGCTTCAGGTCGTAGACACACACGCTGTCATTAATGAGCCAGATGCCGAAAGAATTTTACCGTTTATTAATGTATTTATATCAAGGCTCCAGAACCATTCGCTTTTATATTTATATATATATATATATATATATATATATATATATATATATATATATATATATATATATATATATATATATATATATATATATATATATATATATATATATATATATATTATATATATATATATATATATATATATATATATATATATTATATATATATATATATATATATATATATATATATATATATATATATATATATATATATATATATATATATATATTTATATATATATATATATATATATATATATATATATATATTTATATATATATATATATATATATATATATATATATATATATATATATATATTTATATATATATATATATATATATATATATATATATATATATATATATATATATATATATATATATATATATATATATATATATTTACTGCGCTCTGAGCGTGTTTAGTCCCAGTTCCAATTTTTTTACTTTAAAAGTAAATATTTTTGCCTTTATGAATAATATAGGGTTTTTTCTTCTTTTAAATGCATTTCAATTATTCGTTTCACTTAATATAAGTGTAGCGCTTCACCGAATAAAACGGAATATCTGAGGGTAACATCTATTTTAAACCAAAATTATCCACTTTTCTCTTTTAATAAATCGTCCATGAGTTGACTATAATGGAGAGTTTAAGCAATGGACCTTTTATAACATTTGTTCAAGCGTAAAAGAAAATCTTTATTAAAGCTATTAAATATTTGTCACTGTCCTTCTTTATAAAGTTAAAAATAAATTTAATCTTTCCTCGCAATAATTAAATATAACGGTGTGTTTCTAAGTTTTATAAATTGTACAGATTCGTATTATTATTATTATTATTTTTAATAACCTGTAAACGTTAAAATTTTGTATCTTACATTGGTCAATACGATTTCTGGGTCTTACTTCTACACATAAAGTTTTTGTTTTTTTTTACGATAAACCTGAGAAAATATATATTTTTTAATTGAAGTTTGCTTTTTGGTAGGGAAGCCCAAGAGGGATTTCGGGATTTACAACAGCGCGGCAGATTAATATACCGGATGATACCTTGTACCTGATTACTTCATTAAAGATAAGCCCCGTATACAGGGCCGATCATAAAAACAAAAGTATATCCATCAGAAATTGTCGAGCGCGTCAGATTAAATTTCATGCTAAACAGTGTATATTCCAATAATCTGACAATTTGAGTGGCGTAAAAAACAGAGGGATACAAAAAAACGTCAGTTTAATATTTGAGCCTAGCTTTTTTAAAATTTTAAAGAAAATAATTCAGGGATATCATAACATATACAGGGTGATTTAAAAATCGATCACAAAACTTAAGGGGTTGATTCTACTTGTCAAAATATAGGTAGAGCTTTATATAATTTGTTTTCAAAACGTCATTCGTTTTCGAGTTATAAGCCGTCAAAGTTTAAGTTTTTATTTTTACACTGAATTGTATCCGCAGTTGGTTTCTTGTGAAATTTTTTTAAATATTGTAACGAAGTTACTAATTTTTAATTTCATTTTTAGTTATTATATTTTTAAGTCCGTTATTTTTCATAGAAATTGACCGTTTCTTTTTGTAAAATATAAAGTAGATCTCGGAGATTATGTTTGCATTATTAAATCCGGTACGCGAACCCGCGAAATAACTAATTAGGGAAAACAAAATAACCGTACTGCCGAATCTCGCATCGGAGATTCCCGCGATACCCCGTGAAACTTGCAGTCCCACTGCCGTAAAGCCCGCGATGACGCGTCGAGAGTGGGGAGATCGTATACTTAAGCCGCTACGCGCGGTACGATCGACAGAACCTCACGTTCTCGAAGACCGACTAGTCGACAGCAGAGCAGCGAACGGGACCAGCCAGAGACAGTAAGCATACTAACCTTTTTATTACAGGGCGACTTGCTTTTGCAGGTGCAGGGTGCGTGGAGAAACTACCAGGGTGGCAGAGTCTTTATACTGTTTGTCCGGTATCAACGTGTAGTGGGCTCCCGGTTGATACCTGGTTCGGGTCTATGCTGGCGACTCACCCCATAGATCCTCTCGTCATTTTCGATACTAGTGTGTGTGCTCTCCCGGCTAGTATCCATCCATACTGTTCTCCGTAAATTGCTTTTGTCCGGTATCAACGTGTAGTGGGCTCCCGGTTGATACCTGGTTCGGGTCTATGCTGGCGACTCACCCCATAGATCCTCTCGCCATTTTCGATACTAGTGTGTGCGCTCTCCCGGCTAGTATCCATACTTTTTTCGTCAATTGCTTTTGTCCGGTATCAACGTGTAGTGGGCTCCCGGTTGATACCTGGTTCGGGTCTATGCTGGCGACTCACCCCATAGACCCTCTCGTCCTTTTCGATACTAGTGTGTGCGCTCTCCCGGCTAGTATCCGTTCGTAGTTTTCACGCACCTGACCATCGGAGAAAGCAAGAAGCCTGATAAACAGCTGTCATTATCTGTTAGGTCCTTGGTGAAATTTTCCTACCCGTTCCCCACTTTCCGTCGAGTAATAACCGATATATTTACGACTCCGCGACCAAATCATTAGGGGTGGTTTAGATTTTAAACAGGACAAACGACGCGCATTACCAGGTTGGGTTTTATTTAGATTTAGGAATTAAATTTAAGAACTAGGTTTGTATGTAATAAACACGACCTCAATATATCTATTCTCTTTGTTCTTTTTAAAATTGCGAGTTTTATTTGTGTTACTCCCTATAGAACCTTGGAGAACCTTTCTCCACTGTCTAAAAGCTACCTCGCGGTATAGTGGACCCTTTACCACTTTAAATAACTAAGGGTGGCGCCCGAGATATTTCTACAAACGCGCCAAGAACGATAGTTTTCCGTAACCACGGAAAACTAACGTTACAATATTAATACTAAATAGGAAAATTGCTTTTTAATGTTTCAAAAATTATTAGAGCATTACTCTACAATTGTTTCGCCTTTCTAGGGCTTCATCAAGAGTACTTCGTATACTAAATTTAGAAAAGAGAAATATTCACAAACAGAACCATAAAACACGTTTTTCCCAAAAAGGTCTATAAAATATTATTAGGGGTTTTTATTATGCGGCCCAGATGTGGTAATAAATTTATTTATAATTGGCATATCTGCGAAATTTATTTGATCATTAGTAGAAAGAGTTGTATTGTCTATAAGTGATTTTTAATTTCTAGTTGTTCATATAAATTTAATTTTTACCTTTGTTTTCTCTATGAAGTAGTTTGACATTATTAAGATCTATAAAGTGGTTTTGTTCTATACAATGTGTTGAAATGCCTGTGTTTTTAAACCATTTAAAATTGATGTTTTGTGCTCTTTTATTCTGTTTTTTATGCTCCTTCCACTTTGACCAATATATTCCGCATTACAGTCTGCGCAATTAACTTTATAAACCCTGACATATCTAATTTTTCTGTTTTGTCTTTATTGTTAACTAATAATCTACCTAGGTTACTCTTATTTACAGACACAGTTTTACAGCCCAACTTATTTAGTCTATTGGATACATTATTACTGATGTTTGGTATATAATTGATAAACTTAAAATTATTGTTTTTAGGTTCTGTAATACTATAAAACTCTTTAGCAATTAACTTTTGTTTTTTCTTTGTTAACAATTTATCAATAAGTGATTCTTTATATCCGTTGTTTCTTGCTATTTGTTTAATAATGCAGAGTTCTTAAAATTTGATTAACTTAATGGGAAAGTGACAAGTCTGTGAATTAAACTATGAAAAGAAGATAGTTTTATTTTCCATGATTGGTTCGATGCGTAATTTATTACCGTGTCTGTCGTCGTTGGTTTTCTGTAAATATCGAATTCAATGTGGTTGTAAATATTTTTAATGTTTATATCCAAAAAATTTATCTCATTTTTATTTCCCTTTTCCATAGTGAACTGAATGTTGTTATTTATTGAGTTTTTTAAATTTTCTAAACTACTTCA
>JACEGR010004071.1:0-93186 GCA_014170235.1 Listronotus bonariensis
ATGGTGATACTTCGCAAAATTACCTACATCACCTGAGTTTCGGATAGCCATATCTACAAAACTAATAAGTTAGTATATACCTAATGTATTTTCTTAAAGGGTCATTTAGATATCTTCTTGTAAAGGTGATCATTAAAAGAAAAAATTGTCACTACCCTGTATATTTTCACACAATATCACCAATAAATAAATCCTTAAAATGCTTTAAGAAAATACCAATTAGAGTGTATCTAGCTTTAATATATTCCGGAAATATGGCCATTTAAATGTGTTATTTAGATGTTTGTTCACTACGTCATTGTTAGTAGTGGACGTTAAGGGTATTTACTTTAGATTTTGGGTTATAAGTACTCGTCAGGAGCTTTAAAATGATGTGCTACAAGACCTCTTTAATTTTCTTTTGTGGTAAATGGCGCCCAGCTGCCAGTTTGACATTTAGATTTGTCATTTCTTGTCTAAAATTTGGTATATGTTTGTCCTAAAATTCGTTACAAACATTATTTTCTGTAGCAACTTACTATGTTTATTTAAAATTGCATTATTTGTTAAATAGTTAATTTTTTCTTTACCACATTCTATAAATTACCTATACTTAAAAAACTATCTATTGTACTTCAAGGTGGCTGCCAGATCAAAATAAGAAATATAGTACTAAACAAATTTAACATAAATATCTCAAAACGGTTACTCAAGCAATGCTATACAAAGTACCTATACATTTTCTGTGTAAACACATGAAAGAACTGTTTTACCTAGATTGTGTATAAAGGGCAGCACCAAAACAATCGACGTTTAAGAGAAATTCAAGTAGTGTGGGTGGCGCCCGCTAGTTAAAAATCCCCTAGATACCAACAATACTAAAAACTTATTACAAAGTAACAAAATAAACTACAATTTTTGCTTTAAACTTTCTGTATCTTTCATATTATTTAACATTTAAACCTAAGTATATCTGATTGATTAAATCCTAATATTTTTGACATAAGTAATCTATGTACCAATAATTAGTAATATCTAAAATCAGCGACAAAACTTTTAAAAGGCAAATAGGAAATAATCATAAAAATTCCACTATTAATACTTTAATTAACCAAATCAGAAGAGACAGAACATATAGAATACTAAAAGACAAAAACTGCTGAAAATAGACATATAAAGCACATCTTGATGTCGAGCCGCCTTTGAACACTGAAACACGCTCTATTGATTTTCAAATACCCATGCGATAAGTTCATGTTTGTCATGGGACGATTCTGTTTGTCATGGGCAAATAAAATAGAACTCTTGTTTACCGACAATTCTCACTTGTGTTAGACAGTATTAAAAGATTTTATTGGTTTTTTGGAAAAAGATAAAGATTTTCTGATGAAGGGTGTAATTCAATTTATGACATTTTTCAAAAGCTTTTGACATAGTTACTAAATCCCTATAATAGTATATACAGGGTGGTGAAAAAAATGGCCTAAGCAGGATCATGGTCTTTTACATCTGTTGTCTGGGTTTTCTCTTGCTTTTGTTGATACATTGTTGATTGTGGCGATGTTGCTAGATTGTTAAAGTTGGCGACATTTTCATCACAATGCCGTTTACTTTAAAATAAACAACAGCACTATGTTTAAAATGTCAACAACTCGAACAGTATGGTGGGCATTTCTAGTCTTCTTCCAAATTTCCTTAACTATAATAATTACTACTTTATTTTAGGAAGCTGATGTTTTTCATTAAAAACAGTTTTATTTTTCAAGAAATGTTCTAACACGTATGAAAATATGAGTGACACCAAGTGACACCAATAAATTATCAACTATAATATCCCCTTAGTCCTCGAATATTGGGTTTATAATTATTCTTATAATATAACTTTTTAAAATAATTTTACGAAAGAAACATGTTTCGATTTTTGATATAAATCCCATTGGCTAAAAATCACATAGTATTTCTAGGGAAACAGTTTTTGAATTCTAATATTAATTATCTTGACATTTCAACTGTTTAAAACCTTAAGGTTTAATTTTTACCCAAACATATTTATATTTATACAGTATCAGCTAAATCAAAAGGTTCATTAAATTAAATACAGGGTGGGCCAGAAGTCTGACAAAGCTCATTTACTCGTAATGCATAAAACGTTTTTAATTTCTTTATTCGTAGGTATATAGTTAGGCATAATACTCACATTTTAAAAATATTTTGATGTATACAGGGTTGCTCATAAAAGCGTGATGACACAAAGTTATGTTTTTTAAATGGAACATCCAGTATTTTTTATTTTTGTTTTATTCTCCTTTATATTTTTTTACTTAGCTGAACCTGTATAGGTATTTTTGCTACAATACAGGGAAATGTTACTGATTGGCTAAAAAAGTACTTTTATAATTTTGAAAATAATTATCGTATATATAAAATGTGTTAGTTAATTTTAAATTAAAATAAATTGAAAAAAGACTTTTAAATTATTACAACGTCACGAGGAGAAAATATTTTTAAATTTTTATTGTCTGTAATAAAGTAAGGTGGCAGACTTACTTCATAATTTAAATAAAGAAGTTTGGGGTATAGGTACTATTTAAAATGGGAAGGTATATAATAAAAGGTCCAAAGGTGAGGTGAAAAGGTCAGCCAAACACAGTCTGAAAAGATGAAATACGACAAGAAAGTAGCCAGACAAATAAAGTGTTATATTTTAAATAATTTGGCGCTTTTAAACAAGCCTGTAAAATTACCATAATGTTTGCTAGAGCTGGGATGTATCTACAACTTTACCATAAATATGTTTAAAAATACTTAGTTACCAATTGATAATTTAATATTTCTTTGGGTATTTCCATGGTTTTTATTTTAAGAAATTGTTACTTATGAGCCCTTACACCTTGGAAAAATCAAATATATATTTTTGGTAGGAATTATAAATTAGACACTGACTAAATTTTTTTCCATATCTGGAAAATCGCGTGTTCCACAATTCACGGCAATATTGACCTGACTAAAAAAATGTAAAGAACCTGTAATTGTATTATAGGTACATATATTACTACAGGGTGTCCCAACTCTATTTATACACCAACAAGATACAAAAATAAACTTGAATTAGAAAATGTTTATTCAAGTACACACTCTTTAGTGATAGTTCTAGTTATTATACAAGGTGTCTCAAAAGCATGATTTTTATTGGCAAGTAGGTATTTTTTTAATGGAACACCCTATATATTTTACCAAATTTTGACTCTGTATGAAATTATAACATACTATACGTCATTTATTGCTGGTTGTTGAGATATCAGCAGTATGTTGATATACTCATTAACCAATAAAAGTGAAGAAATTAAGTAATGTTTTGGTTTTAATTATTTTTAAATAATTCTGTCGCTGCCAGAATGACAAATAATATAATAACAAGTAATTAATTACCCTCCATTTTAAGAACTACTAATGGGTATGTCAGAAATTGAGTTTATTTTGGACACCTGTTTACTGAATTGCATTAAAAAACAACATTACGTCAATTATGGCGGATTTTTAAGTTAGGTTAGTAGGTATGTATCTAAAATAAACTTAATAGCTGACTTACTTATTAGTAGTTCTTACAATGTAAGGTAATTAATTGCATTTAATTATATATTTTGTCACTTTGACGGTGACAGAGTTATTTAAAAATAATTAAAACCAAAATATAATTTTCTTTTTTCACTTTTAGTCGTTAATAACTATATTAACATACTGCTGATATCTCAAAAAGCAACAATAATTGACGTATAGTGTCTTATATATTTTTGATGCATAATTTATTATTAAGTCAAAATTTGTTAAAACATATAGGATGTTCCATTTAAAAAACCAACTTGACAATGAAAATTATGTGTTTGAGACACCTTGTATATTAATTAGTACTGTCAGGAAAAAAGTGTATTTAAGTGAACATCTTTTATCTTAAGTTTATTTTTATATCTTGTACTGGAGCGAAGTAATTTGCTGTATAAATAGAGTTGGGACAACCTGTATTTCATTTCGATATTTAAGTTTGTTTTTATTTTGTCTAGCCCTAATACTAGTCATGGGGTCAATAGTATATTTTTAGAGGGTTCCCTTCTTTCGTTATAGTTAGGTTTTATTTGGTACGTCTGTGCTAATAAACTACTTACAACAGACTTTAGAAAACAGCCAACAGTCACATAGAAAGGTAACCCCCAAAGACAAGAACAAGCTGACATCTAAAAAACGTAAAAATTTTTATTGCTCATTTTTCTCGAAAAAAATATAAATAAAAGACCTAGTCAAGATGTTGAAAACTCAGAGTTTCGCACAAGTACTTTGGTCGTTTGGTATAGGTCTCCCGACGTTGAAATTACTTTTGAATTCAACGTCAAATAATTTTTAAAGTAGTGAGTTTATTAAAAAATGATAGAAGATCGTTTTTGTGGTGCTTTTAGTTTTCCTTAAAAATATGTAATAAATTTATTTAAATATTGATATTTGTAGTAGTCTCATAGATCCAAACTCCAGAACTAAAATTAAAAAAAAATTGTTCAATGTTCAAAGCCCGATTACATGGAAACGACTTATTTGACAACAATTTACAAAACGAGCTTTTTTGTAGGAAATTTAATTTTCTTTAAAAATGTGAGTAAATTTTTTAGATTAACAATTTGAGAGTTTTGCAGAAAAATAAAAGATTTTTTCAGAAAAACTGTTAGTGGCAAAGTTAATATTTATATTATAGGGTCAAACCTTTACGACAATGTTTTTTTGCTACCCTGAACAATATATCCTATATATTTTTCCAAAAAAGATGTCGTCGGTGGTGGACCAGTTTATTGTTTAGCTATAGTTTTATTTTATGTTATGTTATTAATCCTTATAAAGGTATAGCAGTCCTGCAAATAGAAATATAACTTAACATAATATTTCGATACTAACTTTACCAACATGGGGAAAAATATGATAAGCAAATGTCATGAGGCCCAAAAAGGGTTCAAAAAGTATGTAATAGAGGGGCGCATAATCCGAATTTTCAACTATTTATGAAGATTAACAGGCAAAAACTGTTTATCAATTTCTACAGTGCCGGTGTTAATGACCAAAATATCCTTAAATTTAAAACGATAAGTTAAATCAGTCTGTATATAAGAAACCTTTATAAACACCGGCAATACCTAAACTTTTAATTGTGCAACATGCCGCCCAAAGCACATTAGCCAAGTAAAGTGATCACTAAGTATGTGGGCAAAAACTTATTCAATTTACTTTAAATAGAAACGAAATACAAATCTAAAATACCGGACTCTCATTTACAAAAGACTTATAAGACAGAAGGTAAAATAGAGATAATGCGTTTAAATTTATCATCGGTCGGTACAATGCATTTTCTCATGCATAGTAAGGAAATTGTTCTGCCAAAGACGCAAGAAATATTGGTTTTACCATAAATGCGACAAGAATATGCGGAAAAGTGCAGGATACGCTTTTATGTGCACTTAGAATGAGTATAGTATAGAAATACTCGTCGTCGTGACTTTATCTCGAATCATGTTATAAAAAAGGCTTATTATAACTAATTAACAAGTTTATTTATTATTTGGAATTTTTGCTAAATTTAATTATCGATGTCATTTTTCAAGTAGTAAACGCTGGTAAAAAACTGGCTAAATATTCATTTATGAAGTTATTTTTCTACGATCAGTAAAAATGCCTTTTATTTCAGTAATACTACATAAAGTGGTAAAAAAGTAACTTTTTAAAACAATTTATTGCTTTTTTCATACCTTGCATTATTGTTTTGTTTTTTTCCTATTCCTTTCTCGTAATATAAATTTATACAATTTAACAGTAAACGCGACATCAACTGAACCAAAATATCAAGTTACCATAATTTGCGATGATTCAGAAGTTGAAATTATAAAATTTATACGTTCTTAGAGCAAATATAGTATGCCAAAAGGGTGCGGGGAGTTATCTTATATGTATTTTCGACCAAAAGGGTGCAGGTATTATTTAAGAATATTAAAGATAACTTCGGTCAACACGATATCTGGGTCTGAATCTTACATATTAAATTTTAGTTTCTCCTACGCCAAAACCATAAAAGTTTGCTTTTGTAGAAATTTAAGCAATTTTTCATGATTTTAAAAAAATTAATGATTTTTATAGAGAGTGTAATTTTAATGATAAAGGTGGAAATAGAAATTTTAGGTGGATTTATAAAGTGTGCATTAGTCTTAGTTTAATTAAGGAATAAAAAAGGACTTGTTTACCAGAACTAACCATTCGTAAGTCTGTATTAGTCTGCGGTTTAATTAAGAAATTAAAAAAGGATTTGCTTACAAAAACTAACCATTTGTAATTCCCTGAAACTGTTTTAATTACCCTGTCAGGCGCCGTACCGTAGTACCGTAAGGTAGGTATAAAATTTAATAATAAAAAGGTAAATCCTATCAAAAACATTCTATGGCCCGTACATCCCTGGTCGAAAATACAAACGCGTTGGTCTGGTCAAACCATCACAATTCGTAAAAGAATACTTTATGACTTGTTAAAGCAAAAGGAAAAATTCTCTTACTTGTTTTAACAGATCTCTTTGGGTTGTTATTTTACTGTTCTTGTTGACAGTCGTAGAGAGACAGTGACACTTACTGACTTAAGACAGTTATCCTTTATGCCATCCACCACGACTCTCTCCCCAGACCGGTTTTGCCAGCCTCTCCACAGGAATCCTACCGCTGGACAACGAAGGTAGAAAACTTGTTCTAATGCACGTTATTTCCTATGCTATTCACCACACGACACGATACAGCCTCACTGAGGAGTCCTGTGTAAGGCAGGCGAAACCGGTCTGGGAGAGTCGGTGGATAGCATAGGAAAAGCAGACGCTTTCTGTTAATCGCCCTTAAAGGGAGTAAAATATTTTGTATTATACTTTATGCACTGTTACATAAATTACCATCAAGTTATTTTTTAAATTAATTGCATGCTGGTTGTATAGAAAATCATTAAAACTGATTTAAATAATATTCTGGGTGCATACACATACAAAAGTCTATTTTTTTGTTATTTTTACTGAAAAGAAAATGATAAACAATTTAAATAATTTAAAATTATGGTAAACATTTTTAGTGGGTTTAGTACAAGTATAATAATATTGGTAGTCAATGCATCCAATCCCAAATATGTAAAAAATTTTATTCTTTTTCTGAACAGCTACAGGTATTTTTCATGTATGTAGATGAACTAATTATTTATCATTTTGTGACTAAATCTTACATCATTTTTAATTTGTTTGTAGAGAAAACAAACTGAATTTATAAATAACGTAAGAGGATAAATGCACACCAATACCACATCGTATTGTGGTAAAATGAATCTCTTAGCAGGTTTTTTTACTTAATACATAAATCAAAATTAGTATAATACACTACTCAAAAGAATTATCGCATATGCTCGATTAATTTTAAATCGCCCTGTATGATGTGCTGTTGAAAGGAAGTAGTCAAATTTTTGATTATAAAATATCAGAAACGGGTAAGGGTATAAATTATTAACAAATTAGATTTCTCCCTATTAACAGCACATTATATAGGGCGATTAAAAATTATTCATTTTTCAATTTTTTTATAACCCCGTAGGATTTATTGCTAACAGTAAATAACAACGGTTAATATAAAGTTATAGTTTCACGTTTTCTTAACATTTTCTTTTTTTTAATTGTCTTGATAACTTAATTATTAAAAGATTTGGCCATTTAAATAAAAGCATTTTTTGTATTAAAGCTTATGAAAGAAATCGATTATATGCGATAATTTTTTTGAGTGGTGTAAATAACTAAATAAATTCTAGATCCATTTTTCTTAAAAGATGGTTTATTTTAATGGTAAATAAGAAAACCTAAAATATCACACTTTTATTTTTGTTTGCAGCGATGCGACACACCCACAGACAATATGTTAAGGCGGAGGGATGGGGGGGAAGGGGAGATGCCATGTTTTTTGTAATTTAGCTATCTTGCAGAAAATCTGTAAAAAACTTAGGTTCGTCTATTTTTATTACTTGGTTAAGATTGCCTATGTTAGTAAAATTATATATGATTCATTGCCAGACTGGCTATAGGAAATCCCATGTAAGTTTTGATATCTTTAAATATTGGCTCCCCTATTGATTTTACAACAAACTTGTATTGGACTATTTTAAAGGCGTTGATAAAATAAGGTTCACACACAAAATTTTGATAATTTCTAATAAGCCAAATAAATGTTATTTAAATAAAACTATTTGTCAAATCCTACCATATCTGATAGGCATACCTTAATAAATCCACCAATACAATTTTTCTTGTACATACAATTAATAGGGCAGAAAGCTTAAAATATACAGGGCGTGATTTAATTAATGGCTAAAAATACAGGATATGATTCCTTAGCCCCTTTTAGGAAAAAAGCTAATATTACTTTTGAGCTACAGGGTGTTAAAGTTTTAAGAAAAAAATCGTCTTCTTATTATACTTTTAAAACTGTTTAGGAAACTTTTATAAAATTTGGAACGCACCTACTAAGCACCAATAAGCATTTTTAATAATTGTCATGTTTTTAGTTATTTCTACCAGTAGCATTCCTACGGGATGTATACTGAGGATTTAAAAAAAATATGGTACGCCATTGCTTTTCAAAAATAAAAACTGTTTTTAAAATTCTCATTGATTTTGCAACCAATTTGATCTTTTGACCTTTTTTTGTCCGACGCACCGTTTTTGCGTAAAAAATAAAAGCCGTTTTTGATGCATGTTTGTTACAGCGAAATTATTTAAGACTAGTAGTTAAGTGTCCAATTTTTAGTTTCCTATGCGAAAAGGGTGCATTAGAAAAAAAGTCAAAAGATCAAATTTGTTGCTAAATATATGAGGATTAAAAAAATGATTTTTATTTTTTAAAAAAGCAATGGCGTAGCATATTTTTTTAAAACAATATTTCGTATTCATCCCATACAGACGCCACTGGTAGAAATATTTTTAAATCTTCTATTTTAAAAATTCTCATTGGTTTTTAGTAAGTGCGTGCCAAATTTTATAAAAATATCTCAAACAGTTTTAAAGTTATGACATGAATATGATTTTTTCTTAAACTTTAACACCATGTAGCTAAAAAGTTAAAAGGTTTATGGCATATGTTAATATGAACTTTTCTTTCTAAAACAGGCTAATAAATTTTATGCTGTATTTTTAGCTATCAAATAAATTACACCCTGTATAAACTAGATCTACAGGTTCAGTTAAATAATATAACACATAGACAATGTGAGGAAAAGAGACAATCTAACTAAACACCAGCATGTAAACAGGCGTGACTAATAGTGCTTGTTTGTTATTCTATTGCCGGCCGATGAACCAAAACGCATTGCTCATATTGTATATTAAAAAGAACGAATTTTGGATTTTTGGTTAGAGATCGGTTACATAGGCGCTTCCTTACATCTTTTAAAACTTAATTCCATTTTACAAACATCCATTTCTACTGGGGATTTTAAAATATTTTTTTAAACAGTAAACAGATAACTTTATTGAATTTTATAATAAATGTAAATTAAATAGAAGTATTACTAACGCAATGATTAAATCATGCTAATAAGCTTAGCATTTATTAGCTACTTATCCTGTTAATAATGATCCGTGTCAAAAGCCATTAAAAGTGAACTCAGTCTGTTGCAAAGCATTCAACTATATGACGAATTGCTAATAACTCTTTTTGCGGCCGTTGTAAATTGTAACAATTGTCAGGGACAAAGTACTTTGCATTCATTTGCATATGATTTTAAAGTCGATTTTTTGTAAGTAAGGCTTGTAAAAGTAA
This sequence comes from Listronotus bonariensis, assembly GCA_014170235.1. NCBI lineage: Eukaryota > Metazoa > Arthropoda > Insecta > Coleoptera > Curculionidae > Listronotus > Listronotus bonariensis. Next base: position 9,831 of record JACEGR010004071.1, read on the forward strand.
TTTATGCCAGGCTAGTGACTCGATTATTTTCCATAACGCCTTTTTTAAATTATAATTTATTATAGATTAGGTGATAAAATTATATTAGTACTAATTAGTATACCTACGTGTTAACAGGGTGTGCACAACATGAAAATGTACGATTTACACAACACTAGCAGAGATTTCACATACAAATGTACATACATTAATTATTGCGAAAATTTTTATGTTATGTATATTCCTTTACATGTTTTAATAAATAACTATTAGGTAAATCACAAATATTCTATAAAAATCTTAATACTGACCTAAATAATTGAGCAATAGTGCCTGAGTGAGCAATGAAATGAACTTTATGACAATACCCCTTTTAAAACCTCTTTAGTGGGGTTCCTTTGACGAGTCTACCACGAATATTCATACCGCCATATATGGGGGAATTGCTAATAACTATTTTTGCGGTCGTTGTTAATTGTAACAATTGTCAGGGACAAAGTACTTTGCATATGATTTTAAAGTCAATTTTTTGTATGTAATGCTTGTAAAAGTAATTTATGCCAGGCTAGTGACTCGATTATTTTCCAGAACACCTTTTTTTAATTATTAAATTAATATTTTATAGAAGAAGTGATAAAATTATATTAGTATACCTAAGTGTTAAAAGGGTGTACACAACATGAAAATGTACGATTTACACAATACGAGCAGGAATTTCAGATAAAAATATATGTACATACATTATTGGGGAAAATTTTATGTTATGTATATGGCTTTACGTTGTCTAATAGATAACTATTAAGTACACTACAATTATTCTATAAAATCCTAATACTGATCCTAATAATTGATCAGCATTTATATACCCTGGCCCACCAATAAAATGAACTGCATGATAAGAGCCCAATTAAAACCTATTTAGAGACGTTTTTTTGACGAGTCTATTACGAGTATTCATATCGCCATATATGGAAGAGGCGCTTTAACCCAGCTTGTCAATTTCGACATTTTTCTGGTGTCGGTCTGGGCGAACGAGCTATTTTTTTGGTAGGACAAGTTTACCACAACGTTTTACATGCAATTGTGTGTGTCAAAAATGGTAAGGCTTACGGTTACGAAATCATAAGGCTCAAAATGGACATGTATCGGACTGAGCGGTTTCATCACTGCAAGCCTTACCATTTTTGGCCCAATGCTTAAAAATTGCAGGTAAAACATTGTTGTAAACTTGTCCAACAAAAATTGTGACGCGTTTGCCCAGTTCAACACCCGAAATATGTCAAAAATTGACAGGCTGGGTTAAAGCGCCGCTGCCATATATGGCGTTCTTGGTAGACTCGTTAGAAGGAACCCCTAAATAGATTTTAAAAGGGTTAATATCATAGAGTCCATTTCATTGCTGGTCCAGGCAGTATTAGTCAAAATTTACTTTTTAAAATGGTAATTTTAACCACGGACAATACTATTTACAGATATTAAAAAAATAAATTTGTAATGCTGCGGATTTAATATTTCGTTTAAATTTATCTTTTTTACGAATGCCAAAGCTCGAGTTATTTCTATTCATTGTGGATGGGCCACAAACGTATTAAAAATATCTAAATAATAAATTACCGAGAACGTCAACAGTCGCATACGGCAGTAACCCTGTTGCAAAATAGGAATTTATCGTTAACAATTTCTTATTGTTTATTTTGAAACAAATTACGATGGCTTCAAACCTAAGTACTTACGTACTGAAGGTGTCTTAACTAAAGTAAAAACGTTTCCCTACTAAAAAATACTTGTAAATATTTGGAAAGGAAGAACCTCTGCAGGCAGCAGGTTCCTCAGTCTAGAGACTCTAGAAAAGAAAGAACCAATAAAAGTGGAAAGTTTAGGGCCTCTCACAATAAACGGATGCATAAAAGTGACACTTCTTGTTGTTCTTTATTTGAGACTTGAGAAATAGGGAATTATATTGACTAATACGCAACATTTGCAAGTAAGGGAATGTAATTTTCTTTCCAAAATGAAGTCAAATATAGAAAATTATAAAGATCCTTTAAACTACCACCCTTCACTGGTTTTTTATTCATTTCAACTTGATAAAAATAGCATAGAAATTATAAAATTAATTTGGTTTTACACTTGTAATTATAGTGTTATAAAATGAAGTACTTTTTATTAAGTAAATAAATAGGGTAAAAAAAATTCCAAAATTTCTTAATAAACATAATATGAGGAAGAATGAAATTAAGTAATATGTCCGTTTTTTTAGTATATATACACTATTAACGTAATATTTTTATCATTAAGTGTTAAGAATTACGCATTGAGAATTTTTTGAGAAAATTAAAAATTTGCCCTAAAACAATTCAGTTTTGGCAAAAAATGGGTAAAAATTTTCCTATAATAAATAAAAGGTTCATTTTGATCACTGCTCTCATAAAAAAATAACTTTTATTTTGTGGGACGGAGGTAAACGGGGCGCGAAAATATCTCTTTTACCTGCACGCCTGTAAGGTTACGTTTATATCATAGGTAAATGGGGCGCCAGTCCTTCCCGAGAAGGGGTGTGGGTCACTGGAAAAACTTGTGAATAAATATAAGATAAAAGAAATAAGTAGACTACATTTTGTAAAATGTACTCCGTATTTGTCAAGTGTATAATATGTAAATATTTTTTGATGCAATAAATGTTTCTGTAATTAATAAAATTTTTTAAAAATAGACCAACATTTTATTTCCTGATACCTTTTACTTTAAAGAAAACATTTGCGCCCCGTTTACCTTTACGATTTTATCGACCCCAAGATCCCTGCGCCCCATTTACCTGTTTAATAAGACTTTAGTGAAGGCCTTGCGCCCCGTTTACCACCGCCGATTTTGTACGTACAAAAACCCAATGTTATAAACACTTTAAATTTTAATAAGTATCTCTTTGCTTGAAATATTAAACTAAATATAAATAAAAAATAAAACATAATTTAACGTGGAATTTTAAAAAATAATATTTGTAAAGATAGCAACAGTTCCATAAGTGAGTAACCCTTTGTTTCCTTTTAATGATGTAAGAATCAATTCAATTTATAGCCTATATTCCTAATCGGTCCTAATAGAAAAAGGTAAAATTGTAATAAAATTTTAAGGATTATTTATATCAAACTAATAAACTAAAAAAACAACAACCTAAAAAGTTTAAGAAGCCAGCTAATTGACAGGTATTATTAAAATCTCAAGGAAACATCGTTTAATGAGAGAAATAAACTTCTTAACTAGAGTAATAAATTTTGCTTTATAGTAAATTATTAATGTAATAAGAACATAAAAATTTTATTATTGAGCTAATTAAAGAGGATTAGGACAACATAGTGGTTTTTGAAACCAAATGGTTAATAAGACTTACAAAAACAACATACATATTTTTACTTTGAAAAAGGGTAAAACAATTAAGTTTAACCAAATAATAACCGAATTTTGCTTTTATATGTATAAGAATAGATCTTTTTGTCAACATTAAAAATACATAAATAGTTTTTAAAATATTACAAAAAAACATATGCATAACGATTTTTAGCACTAATTATCACAAAATTCAAAAATAAAACAAAAAATAATTTTTACTACCTACCACCACATAGATCCTTTCCCCCTATTTTTGCTCCTGGTCACTCCAATAGTCACGTCAGTCCCCACATTTCCCTCAACACACCCCAGCAAAAATCCCGTAATACATATCACAAAACATGCCGTCCTTATTACAGAATCCTCCATCTTTAAGTCCTGCGTAAATAAATATACCACAACAAGGTCCTTTGAAAAAAATTCGCTTTAAATATATCACGAGTACAGGGGTACGCAAAAACAAAAGTGTTACTAATTGCTGACACCGGTAAGTTATCACGTCATGAAGAGTGGGTGTTATCACGGCTACTTATCACAAGTGGCACGTCAATATATCACGTCGGTGTCCGGTACCGATCTTCCGCAAAAAATAAACAATTCTGTACACCTTCAGTATTTACTTTGAGACATCAACTGGACCAGACTAGGGATGCTGCCTTCCGAAAGCCGAACATCCCCGAGGGTTCACGAATACACTTTTCAAAGGAGGAGTCTCGGTTTTGCCCTGGTCTCGATCCTTGTCTTGACTAAAGATTCCACGTGGGAAAAATTGCACGTGGTGATTTGCGCCGCCTTTGAAGACGATGCCTACCAATCGGAGACCTGGTGAACGCCTTGGGAGTGGTTTCTCACCGCCATTGCTCGCTGCGATGTGAAGAAGTTTCGGATTCTTTGTAGATGAGTTTGGGTTTAGTATCCTGCGAGGAATGTTTTTGTTTGGCAGGATGCAGGATGAGAATTTTTTCGAAGGATGCGGCGAGAATTTTTTTTATGATTAAATGTAAAAAGATTTAAAATTCTTAGGAAAAATAATTGAGTGTACATTCTTGCTATCTAATTTATTATTTTTATAAAAAACAGTGACTAAAGTGATTCAAAGAAATTTCACAAAAAGCAAAATAAGTGTAGTACAAATATTTTATGGAAATTATTGCATTTTTTATTCGTTTATTATTGTAGCTTATATCATTAAAAAACTTTTAATTTCTAGAACTTTTAACTTGCCAGGTTATTTAAGTAAGCTAAAGTAAGCGTAAGGTAAAATTATGTTTAAATGCGCCTTAGAATGAGCAACAACTTACCTGAATCCATTCTCATAGGATAATTTATCCTTAATCCCTCGATTAGCCTTAGGAAACACGGAAACAGTATTTTTTTGTATAGAGGACGATTCAAAAATCAATTACCAAATTTAAGGCGGCAATTATAAAAATATTGGTAAAGTCGGATTCAAAAAGAAAAAGCAACCACCGTCATCAGATCACTCGTGTTCTGTCTCACTTTAAAATTATTCATTTCTTTGTTACTCACACACACTATTTTAACGACGCGTATTAAAACGAATAGCCTTCGACGTTTTCTTGTATAAATTCGACTATACAACTTTAAATCATTTTTTTTTAAATTATTAAATGCTTCTTTTTAAATTATTGCTTAAGTAAAAACCAATTTGACTCCTATTTGGAGCATAGACTAAGTCGATTGCACTACATCATTTTTTTTACCATGAAATCACATTGAATCTGTACTGTTTCAATTTTTTTCATAAAGATATCAAAATAAAAGGTAACTTTTGTAAAAAGTTTGTTTTTTATGTTTGATAAAAAATTTATGAAAAACTTACTAAAAATTGTCCTTTTTGAGTTTAATAATTCGCTTAAAATGTTTAGAAGTAATAAATGTTACTGATAAATGTTTTATTTAATAAACTTTTATCGCAAGACATTTAAATTTATTTACCTAAATTTTAAGTTATATGTAGTTAGTGATTTATGTCTTTAAATTAACGAGTTTTTTTGTTTCTTTGTTTAACATTTAAAAACACTTTTAAAAAAGCTAAAAAGAATGCATGGGATTACTAACCTATCTACCTGGTGGGAAAATATTCGGTAGTTTTTTCGCTAAGAATGTTAACCTTTTAATTTTAGGAATGCAAACCATTTGGTCCTGCAAAATTTCATTCACTTTCAGACACGGAAAAAATACTGGAAGGTCGTGGGAACTAAAGTTTTACATATTTTTAAAGGTGCTTCACATTTAAAAAGTAGATATTTTATTAATTCGAATACCAATCTAATGCTTGCACTATTTTTTATTTATCCTTAGATGGAATTTTCTCTTATTCCCACATTAAATAAATCCGTATTTTTTACTTTTGTTGCACTGTATTAGTAAACTGTAATTATTTAGTAGAAAAATTGCCCTTCTTCTTAGTATTTTTAAATTCCTAATAACGATTTTTGTATATTCACCAAATGTAAAAGTACCTAATAACTAGAAGGCCTCTTTTTAAACTAAGCAAATATTATACAGGAATCATTATCAGGACTTGAAGATCAGTACCTAAAAGCTAAGATTCATTAGGTATTTTTGACTTAGACCACTCTGGCTTTCATAGACTCATTTATGCTCTTTACTCAGACTGCGGCCTTGAGCTTTTTTTTATTTCACAGGTTTTTATACCCCAGCTTGTTTGTCCATACTATACTTACAAAGTTGGAACCGACTAAAGAATGTTTTTCTTCGATGGGACGAAAATTAACATTTTTCAACACATTTTCTTAACTTCAAAATGCATTATTGCTGTAGGACGCTTAAAATTTCTATGTTTTCAATCAATTTAAACCATCTAGAAGGTGGTGTTTTCAATATACATTGATGACGTTTGTCAAAGACTATGTGATGCCCATAGTAACGTATTATACCAAGATCAAATTCTTATAGCTATTTATGTATCAAGGGCGTTACTAGGACTATAATGCCCTGAAGGTCAAAATAAAATTTCGACCTGATGGGCATTATAGTCCAGTAAAGCTCGTGGTGCATACAATGCTTTATGTTTTACCCAAAAAGAGTTTTTCAATGACTAATTACATTATTTATTCGCAATATAAAAAATAAGTTGCACCTGTACCTGTATAAGTAAGTAGATAATGACTGGTGTTAAGTTTGACGTTTTCTATCAGTTGGCATTTTTTATTTAACGATTTGCTCAAAATGGAAGAAATTCCACAAAATATAAGAGAGAAGGCCATAAAAGCGACCAAAAATCTTTTGCCAGTTAAATCAAGGCAACAGTATGATCGGGAGTATGGCATATTTGGTATTTGGAAAGATGCGAACGCACTTCAAACCGTTTTATTGGCATATTTTCAGGAACTGGAAAGTTATTGATTTTATTTTAATATAATGTTTAACAAACTTGTTAACAATGTTTATTCAGCCTGTTTACTAAAGTTCCTACCATATGGAAAACTTTCTTATTATTTATATTACGAAAAAAGTTCTGCATGGTCTCGAGGTATGTGAAAAATTTGAATTTGGCTCAGGAAAAAAGTACCTTTATTTTTCATTATATTGAAAATAATTGTTATAAAGACAAAATGTTTAGGATTAAAAATAGCTTTTAAATATGCAAATTGGTTTATTTAACGGAAAAACATTTTCTATAATTTTTTCTGCAATAACAAGAGTTTCTGTGACTTTTAGCTAGTATGAAAGTTCTTAGGCTTCCTTAACATATTACATTTTAAAATAAGTATGCACTAATATATCAACCTTAATTTTCACCGTTAACGCATAAAAAAAGTTTTCTTTTAAAATGAACAAGTTTGCATACTAAAATGTTATTTTTAATTCTAAACATATTTCTTTATAAAAATTTTTGATATTATGAAAAATAAAAGTTCTTTTCTTCTGAGCAAAATTTATATTTCTTGACACACCTCGTATACCACTGCATATCCGATAACTGCATTTTGTGCTTCAGAGCATGCCAAACTTTTTTAAAGAATAACTTTTTTCGTAAAATTAATAATTTAAAAGTTTTTCATATGGTGCGAACCTAAGTAGACACCCTGTATTTATTAAACGAAAAAATAATAATATTTTATACTATTTAAGACAAAAGTTAACAAAATATTGTGGTCAGAGAAAAAATAGTATGTGCAACTCATAGGAAAAACATATTTCCGGACTCTTGGTGGTTTCTGTACGAGGCTTTAGCCAAGTCTAGCCATTAGTCCACCATCGTCCGGAAATAAATCGATTTTCGTACACGTTACACAATATACTATTTTTCACATTTTCCTAAAAATGTTTTGGATCTTTGGAAATAGCATGCGTATTGATATGTATATTTTTCCGAAAGGTTACCAACAAAAACATCCCTTTTACCACGGAGATTCAACTAAAAACAGATAATACTTCAGCGTTGAATTCAGGAGGTTGGAGGGAGGACTAATCCCCCCCTAGAAAAAAATTCTTAAGTATATTCGACTAAGAAGTCCTTAAGAAAAGCAGGAAGTAGGAGATCGGCTTTTACCTATAGTTGTAAATAAAACTTCTTGTTTTACTGTACAAAATTAACTTATTTTTATTTCCTTAAAATCGTGTACATAGCTCTACAGAATGTTGATGCCTTGATAAGAACATCTATAAAATCACTTGTTTACGTTCTTAAAAATAGACCTTTAAAAAATAAGGATACATTCTAAATAATAGCTTTGTTCGCGGGTCTAGTAATGAACCGATTCTGAACCAGAACCGAACTGGTTAAGAATTGTTTTAAAGCGCATGTCTAGTTATTTATTAGTTTGGAATTTTTATTTACCGCGAACGATTTTCTATACAGCGGAGGATGTATTCTAACCTAACCTTTTGGTTAGGATTTTTCATGGTTAAATTGGAAACTATACAAATAAAAATTAAATTCAAACAAAAAGGTAAATTGTCATACTGTCCAATGCCACTCGAGGTCTCTCGTTTTTAACATAAGTATGTGTATTTAACTAAAGATACAATTCAAACAAGAAGAAATGGTAAAATCTTGTAATATTGTCTATATTTTTTAATTAAATCTTTATTTATTTTATTGCATACATACATTCATACGGAATACAATTAAAAATCCTTTGTTTTATACGCACAGAATCACAAAAATATAAAAAGAACTTCAACAGATATATTAACCCGCATAAAAAGTGACGAAAACAAATAAACTGTAATACAACGGTTTATTTCTGTACCACAAAAACAGAAAACAGCTGACCATGTCGACAATGCGCATGAAGTTCCGAACTGAACTTTTAGTTCCAACAAAAATCCCAGGACTGCTAATCAGGTAACGAACCGGTAACGAACTGATTCCATTGTAACCCGCGAACACAGAGCTGTTACTAAAAATTCAGAATTTTACTAACCGCGAACGCTGCTTTTTTCACTGCGCATGCGAATAGTCCCAGAACCGGTTCAGAATCGAACCCGCGAACAAAGCTATTATCACAAAAGTCTATTTTTTATGTTTTTTAACTTTGTTCGGGTCATTTTGTCACTTAACGAGTTTCCCGGGGAAATTGATCTCCCCCAGTTAAGATTGTGTGAATTCAAGAGTACAAGACTTTAAATTAAAAATCAAATCTATCTAAAAATAATAACTCTATGCCAATACTACATACTTTAAACTTTTCTTTCTTATTAACCACCGACTTAATGATAATTCAATAATGATACCTTTCTTTGTTATTCTAGCTTGGGTTATGTCTTATCGCAACCAAGAAATCAGCAAATGAAACACTACTAATTGCCTTATTTTTAACATTTCTTTTGTTAGACGTTAAAAAAGTATGAGGTCGCGTTTAGGTGTTACATTTTAATTGCGGGTTATTATTTTAGGTAGGTAAATTCTTGGGAGATAAGTCAGATTCAATTTCGTTCTCACGCTACTTACGTATTTTGTTATTCATCACAGATATTATCATCAATAAATTCCTAAAGTAGCCATTTATCATCCAGTTATAAAGAATTTTTTAAATTAATTTGCTGCGATTTTTTTCAAATTTAGTGTAATTAGTATTGTCGCCTGACATGACAGAAAAAGTTCTCTTTTCGTCTCATGAATCCGAGAGAAAATTGCATTTTTCTCCGATCGGGCAGAAATCTACATATTTCCAATAAATTTTCCAATTACCAACATGCGTCATTTCTGTAGTAACAGGAGTTAGCTAAGCAACGTACTTTTCCGACCATGACAGAAAATATGTTTTCAGAAAACTTAGAGATGTAGGCTTGGTATGGATATATCCTTAAAAATTACTCCTTTTTGTCTTGCTGACTAACTTAGTTTAGTACCTTAAAATTAGTGATGTATAGGGTGTCCTAAATTTGAAGGTTACCATTGGGATTTCGGAAACCGTATAGAAGATACAAAGTCATTTAAAATGGGGCAAAGTTGCCTAATAAAGAGCTCCTTAGAAACTCTTATAAAATTTAGAAATTTTCAGGAAGTTTAATAATGTTTTAACATTTATTATTTATGATACTATGATACTTTGAATTTTAAAATATTGTTGGAAAAATTAAATTGTTATGGAGTAAGAGGAACACCCTTGGAATTAATTAGATCTTACCTGTCTGGAAGAAAACAACAGGTATTAATAAAAAATGAAAACCAAAAATATTTATCCGATAAAATAGCAATTCAGGTTGGAGTACCGCAGGGCAGTGTCTTGGGACCTATTCTTTTTATAATATATTTAAATAATATTCAAGAAATATCTAAAGGTTATGAAAATGTCTGTCAATTAACAAACTATGCAGATGATACAAGTCTTTTGGTGCACGATAGCAGTATGCTGAATGTTGAAATGAAAACAAAAGTATGCAGGCAGGCAACTGGTTTACAAAAAATAAACTAATTATGAATAGTAGCAAAACAAATGCCATTGTTTTTAAAACAAATAGGTCAAGAATACATGAACCAACTAAAATCGAACTAAAAGATGATTCTCTGGCTTTGATGGGAAAGACAAAATTTTTGGGTGTGGTAATAGACGATATTCTTTCATGGGAGCATCACGTTAAGCACGTCAAAGAGAAATTAAACTCAGTTTGCTACAGCCTTCGAGTCTTAGCCAAATACATAGACGTTCAAACGAAAAGAGTAATTTATCATGCAAATTTTGAAAGTCACATTCGATATTGCATAATCTTGTATGGAAATTGTAGAAACATAGACAGATTGTTTATCTGTAAAAAGGAGTAATAAGGCTTATGTTTGGGATGCATTTTAGAGAGTCGTGCAGAGGTAAATTCAGGGAAAATAGACTGTTGACTGTGACTGCAATTTTCATACAGGAATGTATATTATTTTTGTATAAGAATCGAAACTTATTCCAGAGCAGCTCCCCACCAAATATATATTCGTCCAGAAGTATTAACTATATCTATCCTAGACATAGATTAACAATGACTGAAAATGCGGCATGTTATAATTGTATAAAATTATTTAATCATTTGCCTATGAACATAAACACAATTGACAATATTAATAGGTTTAAAAAAAAAACTGTTTAATTTGTTAGTAACTATTGAACCCTATACTGTTGCTGAATATTTTGAATATGTCAGAAATTTGTAGATATAAGAACATTGTTATTTTTTGTGGGTGGTATGGCAGTACTGCTGTATGATTTTTGTTGACGTTATTTCCTTTTATGTTTTAACCTTACGGTGGAACATATTTTTAAATAAAGATTGTTTATTATTATTATTATTATTATTATTTTAATTTTATTAGAAGGCCACAGGACTTTTGAGCCTATAAAGCAATACATTGGTTAAAATACACTTCGTATTTATCTTTTTACATCAAGATATTTTCTTATTCAATCAACTGAAAGGTTTTTTCAAAAAAAGTCAATCTCCTATGACCCATATTTTAGGATATTAAAAAAAAACTTTATCAAACCTATAGGGCTTACTCTATGTATTTTTGTAATATGTTCGTAAATCTGTATTTTGCGCATTTAGGGATATATTTAAAGTTTTCATAAGCATCAGTTCTTTTTTGTAACTTAGAAAAAAACTTGACGTTGGCAATATATTAGAAATAACATTTGTTGTATTTGCAAAAAACTCTTCAATTGTTAAGTGATCAACAATTCTTGCACGAAACATAAGGTACAAAAGTATGTCTGAATATCGTAATCAATGATTCAGTAGTGATACTTAAAGAATTTCGGACTTCCATTTTTTCCAACTTTTCGGGCCGGCGGTGTGTAAACGGGGCGCAAGACCTTCACCAAAGTTTTATTGAACAGGTAAATGGGGCGCAGGGATCTTGGGGTCAATGATATCGTAAAGGTAAACGGGGCGCAAATGTTTTCTTTAAAGTAAAGGTATTGAAATAAAATGTTGGTCTATTTTTAAAATTTTTATTAATTACAGAAACATTTATTGCATCAAAAAATATTTACATATTATACACTTGACAAATACGAAGTACATTTTACAAAATGTTGTCTACTTATTTCTTTTAACCTATATTTATTCACAAGTTTTTCCAGTGACCCACACCCCTTCTCGGAAAGGGCTGGCGCCCCATTTACCTATGATATAAACGTAACCTTACAGGCGTGCAGGTAAAGAGATTTTTCGCGCCCCGTTTACCTCCGTTCGGGCGGCCCTATCTCTGTCCGTTATCAAGTTTAAATTTGAAACTTGTAAAATGAAAACAGACAGAAATAAAACGAAACATTGTGTGAATAATTAAAAATAAAGACAATGACTAAGGGTAGGTACATCGTAAAAATCGAATCCGATTGGACGGATCGCATTGAACTTAATACCGTGCCCTTCGTCCTAGAATTTATCGGATGCAGATAATCTGGTTCTATTTTTTTTTGACAAAGAAAAGTATATACATGATAAAGATAGCAAACAAATAAAAATAAACTTCTAACCTTGAATTTACTATTTAATTTCATTAAATTTCAGAAAATAAGACAAAATAATAACTTAAACCACTAAATAAACACTATCACAATATTCTAGCAAATATTTAAGTTTATTTTATTTTCCATTATTTGGTTTCTACACTAATCATCTGTTTTACTTAACTATCATTTTTCAAACCTTTTTCAAAACCGTGATCATCATACAAATATAGCCTCCGGATCGGACTGAACTCAATTCAAATCGCTTGAAAAACTGGATTGACTTTTGCCGTTCAATCCAATTCCTTACTTAAACGTGTATGTCGTAATTTTTTGTCGGATTAAGTTTTATTCGATCGGTTGAATCGGATTTAGTAAATCGATGTACCCTTAGTTAATGGATGTCCGAAGTTCATTAAGAGTTACAAGAGTCACAAATTAAGTGCCCTAAATATTTTCTTTTTATTCACACTCCAAATGTTAAAGCTCATTAATTAACTATCAATTACAAATTAAAGATAACCATCAGGAAAGGTTAAGTAACTGATTCTGACAAAAGACAATTGGAGCTGAAGTTAGAGAATGACGATGAGATTCTGCAAATAAAAGAGCGGAATCAAGAGAGATAACCATCTTGAATTTGGTGGAATGTCAGTTACAATAGATTTGAAAGGAAGTGTTTATTTTTAGGAAAAATTTCCCACGACTTATGAGCTAATTGATTTAAACAATGCTAAATCTTATTGTTATTTCATCACTTGACTATGTCGAAAGAAATTTTAAATAAAAATTGGTATTAGTTTTTGTGGAACTATAAAATTTGTAGTTTTTTCATTTAAAGGTCATGTTATAAAATTGTTTTGGAGCTTGGGTGTACTCAAAGGACTATGCTCTGTTCACTATAAATTGAGAAAAACACTTGAACAAAAAATATATTTCATTGGTTTAAAAGTCAGTAATCCTTGTTACCTCAATAAAAAATGTATTTTATTGGTTTAAAAACTACAGTAACCTAAGTTACTTACAAGGTATTTATTATAAATTTATAGTTGCCAAAGTAAAGTAATAAATATCATTTAAACACCATTTAAAAATTTGAAATATACAGGATGTCCAGAGCCGACAAACTTTTTATGGCCCAATGTCTTAAACCTCGTACTTGCTTTGCTACACTTCCTTGGAAATTAAAAAGTTAGACAGGGAAGTTTGTTTTTATTTCTATCTTTCATACTAGTCATGTAAACTTAGCAATTGTATTTATTTAACATGACTTTGGACCCTAGATTAATTTGCATTTGAGTTTGATGAAGTGGGCTTCAAAAGATTACGCCCAATTTTCCAAGTTTTTGCATACAGGTAAAGAATCACCCTGTATTTACAGAATGGCTCACATAAATTTTTTTAAATCGGAGGCATTTCTGAAGTGTGACGAAACTGACCGAAAAGTAAAAAAAGTATTTGCATTTTGCCACACCAAGCTTCATTTTTAAAATATGTTTAGCTTGTCTAGTAGATACGGTGACACCCTGTATATACTATATATTTTAAGATTTTGAATTCTGCATAGAATTTTTAGTTATGTTTCATGTACTCTTACTCATAACACTTTTACAATCCTGAATATGAAATTTACAATTAAAATATTATATTTACAAATAACACATTTACTTATACCCTCCACATTAGACTGGGCCAAAAAACGGTACTGTAAAAATATTGTTCATGATGACGGAAAAAAATATTTTAAAATTTTTCAGCCCTTAATATTAACATTAAGAGGTGCATCATTAAAATTATTGATTTTTCAATAATTGTTGTATTTTTCATACCGGGTGGTTTAACCAGAAGTGATATAAACTTTGATATTTTAAATGGAACACCCTATATATTTTTCAAATTTGAATTATACAGGTTACTCCTGATATAAAATCTTAAATATATTCGTAACCTAACTTTTTTGGTTTTGGAGAAAATGGCGTTTGAAAATGTCAAAACGACAGCACATTATGCAATTTTATGGGAAAACAAATGAACATCGCAAAAATTTAAAATGCTTAAAATAGTTCTTTCAAAAGACTTAACCTTTAAAGACCATTTTAATACTACTTTCTGTTTAACCGGAAGTGCTGTAAAATTTAAACTTCCAAGTCTGATAACCCTGATAATTTTAATGGAACACCCTGTATATTTCTAACATTTATATCCTTTAAGCTATTCCTGATATAAAACCTATAATGTACCCATAGCCTATCCATTTTAGTTTTAGAGAAAACGGTGTTTGAAAAGGTATAGACGATACCACGACAAAATATCCATAAAACTCTCTATTGTGAGGTCGTTTAGACCTTTTAAACTCAGTTTCCTCTAAAACTAAAAAGTTAGATTATGGGTATATTATAGGTTTTATATCAGGAATGGCCTAAAGAATTTAAATCTTAGGAAATATACAGGGTGTTCCACTAAAATTATCAAGATTATTATACTTGGAAGTTCAAATTTTTCAGCACTTCCAGTCAACAGGAAGTAGTATTATAATGAGTCTCTAAGAGGTAGAGTGTTTTAAAAGAACTATTTTAAGCATTTATTGCAATGTTCATTTGTTTTCTTATATAACTGCATAATGTGCTGTCGTTTGGACATTTTTAAACGCCATTTTCTCAAAACCAAAGAGAAAGGACCTGTAGAATTTTTTTTTTTAGTTTTGTCACTTAGATTCCGAATTTTTTAACTACCAAAAATATCAATATCTTTACAAAGTAAATAATTATTTCTATAGAAAATTGTATTCTCCACGAAAAAAGTTTTCCAACATTCGATACAACGATAAATTCATTTCTTTAAAAGTTCCTATTATTATCATTATTACTATTATAATAATTATTAATTATTATATTATTAACTTTGAAAGGGATTAAGAACATTTTTTTGAAAAGCATAAAATTTAATAAAGTAATAATATTTTTGGTAGAATAAAAAATCCAGAATCTAAGTGACAAAAATAAAAAAAAGAATGTTTAAGGCTGGATTGCAAGAAAACGACTCGTTCTACGGAAATTTATCAAGATAGCTTTTTCGTAGAGAATTTAACTTTCTTTAAGAATATAAATTGGACGAAGGATTAAAGAGTGACTGATTGAAATGCGCGCCCATAATTTGGATGGGTGTCCGGCGACAGCGGTGTTTTGGGCAACGGCACACGGTGTTCTGCTCGGGGATGCGGACCGAGCAACAACCATCAAGTTATGGAATGAATGGTGTGTGAATGAGAAGGAGTAGGGGTCAAGGTACAATAAGCCTTCAGGCTGCAGTGCACCACCTAGGGGGCGGTCGTCGGACCTGGGTGGGATGACCCCGAAAGGGTGAAAAAAGAGTGACTGATTACGAGATTTTGTATAAAAATGCAACAATTGTTGAAAACCAATAATTTTAATAATGCATCTCTGTGTTTGTGTTAATATTAAAGGCTGAAAATTGCAGGATATTTTGTTTTGTCGTCTTTAACAATATTTTTACTGTACCATTAGAAAAAAATGTTTTTTTTGGTCCAGTCTAGTGACCACCCTAAAGAAAGACAATACCGAACCGAAAATTCAATTTCGTCACCTTTCATTTTAAGTTATTCTTACACCTGGGTACCACAACGAATTGGCCACATCGTAAAAATGCTTCAATGTTTTGTTTAATTTTTATTTATGTATTTCTTCACTTCTTTTTCTTCTCGCTTCTTTGGTGGCTAAAATTTCTGATTGTTTCTGAGAAGAGCAGTTACTTTTAGTTTTTCAAAGTCATTCATCCGATAAAGGTAATTATTAATGAAACTTCGACAAGCTGGAAATTTTTGCTTGCAGCTCAGAAAAAGGTGTTGTGGTAAAATTATATTGACACCAGATCAAAAAGCTTAATTGAGATCTTTAGTCTTTTCAATATAGAGTCGCTGTAATTACAAAGGGGCCTATCTGCATATTTGGCAAAGATGAGTTGTACCCAATGACAGGGACATACTTTATTTATGATAAGAAAATTGTAAATACATGGTGATTCAAAAATCGATCACGAAATTAAAGGGGTGATTCTACTTGACAAAATAAGGGTAGAGCTTCATATAATTTTTTTCAAAATTTTATTCGTTTTCGAGTTACAAGTCGTCAAAGTTTAATTTTTGTTTTGGTTTTTCGCCATATTGTAATTATTTTTTAACCAAACCAGTTGATATTTGGTACACAAGTCAAGCTTTGCAGATTCTAAAATTTTAAGACAAAAGTACTTTTTTTAAATACCGCCAGAAGGTACTTTACCCAAAACTTATAATTTATTTACATCATAACTTTTTATTTTGACAGATATCGCAAAGCTGGGGGCGCCATTTTATAGACAGACAAAAACTCAAAAAACATGGTTCTCTTTATTCAAGTCGATAAACCTCACCGTTTAGGCACTAATAGACATCAAAGTTATCATCAATTTTAATCAAATTACCTACATAAATACAGGGTGTCCAGTAACTCAACCAACAAACTTTACGGGGCGATTCTACAACAGACAATAAGACAAACACTTTATGTAAACATATGTAGTTTTTGAACTACGGTGTGTTAAATGTTTCAAAAAAAAACTTTTTTCTAATTTTTAACACCTCGTAGTTCAAAAACTAAGACGTTTAGGACGTGAGGTTTATAAACCTTAATAAGGAGTACCTTATTTTTAAGTTTTTAATTGTCTATAAAATGGCGCCCCCAGCTTTGCGATATCTGTCAAAATAAAAAAGTTATGATGTAAATAAATTTTAAGTTTTAGGTAAAGTGCCCTCTGGCGGTATTTAAAAAGTACTTTTGTCTGAAAATTTTAGAATTTGCAAAGCTCGATTTGTGTGCCAAATATCAACTGAATTGGTTAAAAAATAAATGCAATATGGCGAAAAATCAAAATAGAAATTGAACTTTGACGGCTTGTAACTCAAAAATGAATGACATTTTGAAAAAATCACCCCCTTATGTTTCGTTATCGATTTTGAATCACCCTGTATACTAATACTACAACACAAATAAATAATGAATTGAAATATAATCCAAGTGTCAGCAACACAGCTAAAATGATTACCCCAGCTTTCTTTAAACCTCTCTCCTGAAAAAATCGGTATAGGCCCCTTCGTAATAGCAGCGATGTATGTTTTAAAAATGTAATTCCATCAGTACTCAAGAGTTATTGCAAGTTGCCTTATTAAACTCGGAAATTAATAATACCGGCCTTATTTTAATAGTGCTTGTACCCATAATTTAGAGTTATTGCCAATCATCTTGACAGTACCATTAACCTAAAAAACATTTTTAGTAGTTTTTTTATTGTTTTTGTGTTATGGGGTTTTCTTTAACACAAATACAGAAATACATTTGAAAAATCAAGGTTTTAAAGGAATGCTTAATTAATATTGCTACGAGCAACCGTTATTAAGATATTCCAAATTAAAATTTTTATTTCACACAAAAAATTTCATTTTTATACCTTTAACCTTTAAGTAGGAATCCACTATAAAAGTTTTTTATGAATTTTTGGAAAACCTCTTAAGCCTGATTTTTGTAAATGAATTTCTAATATTTAAAAATACCTAAAATATTATGGAAACTTTGGCACCCTGTATCTCTTAAGACTGACTAAGGTAAATTGTGTTATATAATTTTGTTTTGCCCCAAGGAGTTTGTAGAAGCAATTTCTATAAAGCTTTTTAGAGACCCTGTAGCTGACTTTTTACAAATTTTAATGCCACGGGAAATTGTTTGAATTTAAAAAATTTTAAAATTATTACAATTTTTGGTACATTCTGTATTATTTCAGTAAAGAAATCAAATTTTCGGACCTATGTTTGTTAATATTATACTTATACTTCTTTTAGTATTGCTCTCCAGTGGGGGGCCAGACCAAACAGACCAATCAAATATGCTCTTCATATACGGTACCTACCCTACAAAAAGTGTTATGTATGTGTAACTACCAAAAAAGGACTTCAGCACAGCATCCTGGGGAGGTAATTACCCCCCTTATCTACGGCAGTAATGCTCTCGGTAATAAATGTATTTAAAATAACAATAAAAAATATACCACAAGTATTAATATATTTATTTGCAAACATTGTTTAACTACTTAAAATTCGAACTTAAACACATTTCTAAAAATAATGCCTCCATTATTTACTCTAATAACATGAAAAATTATCTACCACACATTTTTTTCTAGGTTTATTATTGGTCTGTGTTTATCTTTAGTCATGTACCTGTCAGCAGATAACTGATTACTTTGTAATGAAAAATGGAGACGGATGTCACTGCTAATTTCTAATCACAGATAATGTGTACGCACGAATATGTTTATTTTTGCCCACAATATACACGTTGTTTCTAAAAGGTTCCGAAAAAAGCTATCACAAATTTTTGAGGCTTAAATATGACGATTTAATCTAACTTGTTTTTTTAATTATTATTCTTTTACATATTTTACATCAAAAAAGGTGTATTTGTAGGCTATTAATTATGTACAAAAAAATAGGGTAAAAAGGAACTACAACGTTAAGGAAGTTTTATTATTTCATATGGTTAATTCACCCCCAATTATTAAAAAACCGCGGAGATTTACCATTTAGAGGGGTGAGTTTTTGAAAACGGGGTAAAAGCATCCCCTTTTCAGTTTTTTGAGGTTAGGTCGAAAACTACGCATTTTTTCTAGGTAGTAGTCAATAAAACAGTTGTAGAAAATGAAATTATTTATCGAACAACGCTTGCCGAATTAAAAAAGTTATTTTTGACAAAAATATGCTCAAAAACGAAGCAATAAAAATACGAAAAAACACGTTTTTTATTTATTTATTTTTTGTATTTTGCCCTATAACTTTTTTCCATGGGGGTTTAGGTATAGGCATTGGTTCATAGAAAAAGAAATTTCACCCTTTCTTTACAAAATGACGCTAGGTAAAAGTCTTTAGTCTTAGTGTTATATATTTTTTATCATAACTACATAAATGTATAAGAAAAAAGTTTTAACGAGAACCTAAAAAGATAAGTTAGATATCGTTAAAAGTAGAAACACCTGAAGAACCTTATCTTACTTATATATAGTCTTAGAGCCTTGTACTATGGGTTATTTTAAAGGTAATATGAGTTATACTACTGAAGAAAAAGTATTGATGATTAAATGGTACTATCAAGAAAATAGTTACCACAGAAAGAAAATGTTTTGGCGGGGATTTTCGGACAACATATTATTGGACCATTTTTTCTTAATCAAAATTTGAATCCAGAATTTTATTTGGAACTACTCGAAGAACTAATTTTACCCGCTTTAAATGATGTATCCAGGGAAAATCAGGAAATTTGGTACCAAATGGATGGCTGCTCGGCACATAATACCCTGGCTGTTCGGGAATATTTACACAATGCTTTTAATGGAAATGTTATTGGCCTACATCACACCATAAATTGGCCAGCCAGGTCTCCTGATATTTTGCCAAATAACTTCTTCCTCTGGGGCCATTTAAAAAGCATGATATACAATAATAAAAATTACTCTAATCTAGATGAGTTAAAAATGCTATTTCTGCAGAATGCTAACTGGTATGTTTATTGTTGTTCATAAATATGAGGCGACAATAATTTAACAATTTTTAAAAATATATTAGCATGTAACTAGCAAACGGGTTAACCGAAAAATCTAAAGTTTTTACCATGGACGTAGATTTACATGCTCTTCAATAAACTTTTATAGAATTTTTCTTTAAAATAATTAGGGGAGCCAATAATTGACCCCATTAAAATTTACATGGGATTTCCTATGTCCCGCCCGGCGATGCATCACCCGATATATAGAGGACACTTATATATATTATAAGAAAAGTGATTTTTGGAAAACGTCCTTAACAAAAAAACAGTAACTGACTACAACTAGTTGAGAAAAAATGGTCTGTGCTATTTCTTTACCCCACAAGTAGATTACCTTTACCGTATCGCACGACTAGAAACAATTGTGGCATTGTAAATGATCACAATTACTAAATGAAAAGGCCAATCACTGTTCTTTTCTTCGCTGTCGGTCATTACTAATGGAGATACATACTAATAGATGTTTGCTGTTTATTGCCCAGTGGAGTAGGTAATTATTTAAAATAATAAAATATATGTTCTATCTAGTTTAAAAAATTGGCATATTTATCTTGATTTCTCATAGGAGAATATTTTCAAATAAAACACAAAAACACAGAAAATAGCTTATAAATAAAAATGTCATGTTGAAAACCCTTCTTTCTTATATACTCATTGACACGTCAGGCAATTTAGATGTGTCAATGTTTAGGCTATTAATCACCTTATCAAAACCATATTATCGCCGAAAAATATTTTAAAATAATTTTAAACTTATTTACGTCACCATTTATAACGTCGCGAAAATGAATGCTTTCAAAATTATTTCATTTTATTACGTCACTTAAAACTTAAAGTCATTTACAACAGAAGTAAATTTATTTTAATTTAAAAATTTAGTAACTTTGATATGGATGATATACTGCAGCTTGTTTATATTTCCATTTTATTGTAATAACAAAAACAAGCATAACCATATTTTCGCGTGAAAATATTTGAAATATTTTGAAATCATTCTATTTTCGCGTCGAAATGATTCATGTACTGACGTCACAAATGTAACTTATTGGAAGTAATTCAGAATCTTAGTAGGGATGGGGAATGTTTCTGAAATGGATTGACAGTTCACATGTCAATTGTTTTTTATGGTGGTTCTTGTTATTACCATAAAATAGAAATATGAAAGAAGCTGATGTAACAGTATAGCATTTATAACAAAATTAGTAAATTTTTATAATAAAATAAAAAACTGTTTGTTGTAACGGACAAGCATTCCTTTTCGCGACTTTATAAGCAGTGACGTAAATAACGAAATTGTGGTTTAAAATTATTTTGAAATTTTTTACTGAAAAATATGGCTCAAAAGAACACATTTGACATATGAACTGTCAATACATTTCAAAACAAGGCTGCGAAGGTTTTGAAATACTTTTAATAAGCAACATTTGTGACGTCATTACACTTTTACGCGAAAATAGAATATTTGAAAATTATTTCACGCAAAAATAAGGTTCAGATTATTTCTACCCACCCTAAGGTGCTTAGGAGAAACTTTCATTTGAGGTTTGAGAGATGTGACGTCAAAGGGATCCATTTTAAAAAAATGTTGTTATTTCTTTAGTGTTTTGTAAATAAGGTGTTAATCGTGTTCATATTTATGAGTAAGTAGTGGAATAAAAAGACTTTAACAATTGTATAAACTATATTTTAAATTTTAAACTTGTTAAAAGAGGACTCCAATGACGTCGATGTACCAGCTGTTTACTGTCATATCAAAGTTTGGCCACCTTTTCTTTAATCACCTTGTACCCACCCTACCTCTCACTTATGTCTTCGTACTATTACTTCGTTTATTTCGGAGGCTTTATCCGGATTGAAAATTTAGTGATCTAATAGTTTAGATCCAATCCTAAATATCCCCTGTTTATTTGGAAGATTTTTTATTTCGTGCAGGCGCATGACAAATTTGAAATTTAAAAAAATTATAAAAATAGTGCAAAAAAGAAATTGTACAAGTTATATGTTAAGTAATATTGGGTGATGCCCAATTCGGCACACTAAGTAGGTAAATGGAATAATTATAGCCCAAGTCGGCACATACGTAGGAAAGTACTCTGTTCTACATGGCCCAACTCGGCACAAAAATTATTTGTTTCTAGGCAGTTATTAATTTTACAGTGTAAGGGAGCTAAACTGTTTTATTAAACAAAATTTTATTTACACGTTATTTCTTTTTAAAGTTTAGCTAAACCAGCAAGTCATCATAGAAATATTTAAAGTTTTGGTTTCTTGCATTATCACAAGGGATTATTTAATTTGTAACCAGGTGGCAGGCAGAGCCACTTTACGGCCCCGGTAAAGTCAGGTCTGCCCTGCCTACGCGAGCCGTAGTTCACTCCCACTTATCAAACCTAGAGGGTACCACGTCCCAGCATATCATCCTCACCAAACAAACCAAAATCACCAGTCCAATCCTTTCGACCTTCTGCCACCCGCACAGGCCAGCGTGGGAGAAAAAACGGCCAAAAACCCCGTAAAATGATAGGAAATGCAAGGTCCTCAGTCTCCGGTAGTCCTTTGAAACCAGATTATGGTAGCAGTCTTGGAGGTAGAGGGACAGAGGGTGCTAAGAATCCCGGAGTCGACCAATTCCCTAATTAAACCCAAGACTAATACACACTTACGAATGGTAAGTTCTGGTAAGCAACATCTTTTTTTAATTCCTTAATTAAACCCAAAACTAATACCGTTGTATGAGACTTATACAACGCTAATACACACTTTATATACATATATATCTTTAATTACCTGTGAGTTCTGTTTAACGAGTTGCGTCATTATAAAAGGTCCGACAAGGTGTCATAAAATTGACCCTAATAAAGTGTGCCAATATGGGATACACCCGAAATATTAAAATGAGTTTTTAATGTAAAAATTTCATTTCAATTTTAACATAATGACAGTTTTAAAAGTATATAATAATTTCCAATCAAACAATTTTACCAGCTGATCTTTGGCACACAAACCAAAGTGAAGTTAAACACAACACCTCGATCAGATTTAATCTGGGATTAACCCGTTTGTTTTGTGAAGTGTAATTGGCTTGACTTAAACCACCTTAATACAATTTTCAAAAATTTTTAAATTTGATTTATTTTTTGGTCTCGGCAAGAAGCAAGCGCATTGAAAAACAAGGCATTTAATTTCAGAAAAAATATAGGGCTTTCTTAAAACCTAAATAAAACCTAAATAAAACAAAGAGTACTTACCACTAGCTTCTCGCCTAATTTTATATAAAGCCGTAGAACGTAAGCTCTTAAATATTTACACTTGAACAGCAGACACAACAAATCCGACTTTGCACGTTTTGCTTCATTGCAATTTATCACGTAATACATAATGATAACCACCAAAACACTTAGTACAAATTGTAGACCAACTCTTTGTATTTTTAATAGCATATGTTTATAAAATCACAAAGAATATTTAAAAAATACTATATTAACTGCAGCAACAAAACTTGACTATTAAATGTCATTTTGCACTAAGATAGTTCACAATTATTCCAATAGGGGCGCCAACAACGTTGTCAGTTAATTATAAAAGTCAATTTCATAATGCGTAGGTCACTTAAGAGCCATTTCAACTTAATCGGTGAGAAATCAGGAGATCTCAGGTTCTATGGATATCTTAGTTCAATGTCGTCTGGTGTTTTTCTTTTAAAAAATTGGGATTGGCTACTTTTGACACAAATTGACTTTTCCTACGACCACTTGTGAAAATAGCAAATAGCACACTGGTTTCATGCATAGAAAATGCGTTATATCACACTAGTGTTGCAAAGTACTTAACAACACTCGTGTGATATATACTATGATGTCATTCTAAAAACTGCTATTGGTTTTGCAAGTGACATATTTATTGTAGTGACAGTAAAAAAACTTTTTACTTACTTTAAACAGTAGAACCCAAATTAGCGAAAATCATCTTATTAACGTTAAGTTACTATATCGTATAAGCTTTCTTCTAATATTAAAAAGAGTAATAATAAAATTTCCGAAAAAATAAAACATGAACGAAAATAGACATAATCACAAAAAACAACTTTCACTGACTGCTCGCTCAGTGGCACAGTGTTGTCAGGTAAGTAGATCAAATTAAAAATCTTCCTCCTACCTTTGAGCAAACACATATAGAGGCAGCCTTGCCGCTTGACCGTTCGACTTAAAGCGCCAGAGAAAAACTCCTATAAATTAAATTCCTTTCTCTCTGTCTTCGTGTACTCAAACAAGTAGTTAAATCTTTTTTTTTTAATCCCTTAATGAAACCTGAGGCTAATACACACTTTATAAATCCACTTTCTTTTATCCATTCATAAATTGAATCAGACCCTTCCGACGTTGCCAAACGCTTTCCATATTTTGCATGGTATAACGGACGTTTAGTAGTCGTTTTTTCTTACTTTTAGGTCTTTAGGTTATGCATTTACAATTTTCAAATTTTTTATATTTTTTCTTAAAAATATGAGAAAAAAATATAATTTTTACATAATTTTATATGTGATGTTCAGTTTCATTAACTCGTTTTACCAATTTTACCCCACCCAGCACCCCTTTTCACTGCCCGGTCCCGTAAGTTTGTTTACTAATATTTTTTAAAAACGGAATATTTTGGATCTGCGCCACTTACGTTATATTTAGAAGAGTGTCTAAAATATGTAAGTATCAATAATTTTAAAAACCCTTAAAATAGCAGAAAACCGTATTAAACTATTACCGTTATTACCTAACCAAACCATACAATTTTTATAAGTGAGGGCCTATTTAAATTCCAAAATAATAAAAGTTATACAATGCTTCTAGAGGTGATTTTCGATGAAAAATATTGTCAAAACAGTATAATATGGCAGTAAGGAAAAGTACATATAACACTAGTGTTACAAAGTAAAAATCACCTTAGTGTTGCAAAATTCTCAATTGTTTTTATGTTTTCTGAAAAGACAAAGTTTATTTTTTTTTTTTTGGTGAAAAATTTGTTGTCGTAGGAAAAATAGTGTACAGTACTCGTGTGAAAATGACTTTTTACACTCGTGGGTTTGTCGCACTCGGCTAACGCCTCGTGTTACAATATCTCCACTCGTGCGAAATTAGTCATTTTCCACACTTGTAATGTAATATACTATTTACCTGCAGTTATAATTTATATTTAAGTTTTTTTTTGCAATTGCAATTCCTGCTAGATAAAACAATACGTAAAAACGTCATTTAATAACAGCTATTTTAAAAATTTACAATATGTGTAAAAAAATAAAGTTTTAATTTGCTGAGTACCTACATGTTGGACCTGTTTTATACCCAGAAACTACGCCCTTTGGTTAATATATCTTAATATCTTTTCCCATGGTACCAATCGTGTATCACTGTGAGAGAACCACCGAAGAACACACGGTACCGCTTTGGTACACTCGCCGTCAAAACTTTTTATCCTCACCGTCACATTCTAGTCTCTCTAACTATATGAGTTAATTAGAGATATAGTAGTAAAGACTGTGACTGAGAGGATAGGAAATTTGATAAACCCGATAGTGCGGTACGGAGTGTACCAATCTAAGAACTACCTCAGATGTTGTAATTAATTAATTTTCCGTTGAATGCGTGTGTGAGCTTCACATTAGATTTATGGTTCTAGAAGCGGCGTGAGATCAACATTACTTTGGCATTTTCGATGTGTTGTGTGGTATTATTCGATTCTCTTATTTTTTCGATTGTAGTAGCATCGTTAATAAATTATTTCCTTTTTTATACATATACAAATCATAAACAATTAAAGCTATTTTACACCGACAAAACTTAATTCAATTATGATTGCGTGTTTTGTTTATTTCACATAGCTTAAACAAGTACAATTTGTTGCAATCTCAGATTATTGCCCTTGATATACAGGGTGTCCCCCGAGACACTGCTGAGATCGATTTCTCAAAAAGTTAACGTTGAAAAAGTACTTAAAAGCATTGTTAACCAGGGTATACACGGTCATCAGTAAATCATAAAGATTTTTTTATGCAAACTAAAAAATAAACAATGCCTTTTATAATTTTTATTAGCATTTTGTTAAAAGTCATTATTTTAAATTTCTGTTACATTTATTTAAATAAATTATGAATGTTAGTTAACTTAACAACAATTTTTTAAATTTTTAAAGCAAAATAAGTTTTAAGCATGGATCGAAGCGGTCCCTACTTTCATATTAAGCAAATTACCAAAAATATATAAACTTAACAAAAATAAAATGAATAGCTTATCCCCTTTATTAAATAATTATTACCCACCAAATTGTCACCTTTTAACTTCATTTACTTTCTTATAACTTCTAATAAAACACTCTGTATATTGTCTAAACTTTACTTACGGCCAGATTCCTAACTATACCACCAACCCTTCCGAAAACCTTTCCTTATCATCTACACCTTTGTTGACATAACAGTAGGATCATAGATTTCTTTTAAAATCCAAAACCCCAAATTGTTTTTTGGTCTATTAGTCTACTTTATAGCCCTATAAAATATATCCCCGGTCTAGGTGGTCTAAGGTTCTAAAAGGTAATTTCGAAACAATTTTTAAAACCATTTTAACACCTTGGGAATATTAGGCTATTAGTAGCATATATTTTTTTGGAAACATTTTTATTATAGGTTAAGAAAATATCGTCATAATAAATAATGGAATTTGTCAAAAATATATTTTGAAATATTGATTTTGTCCAGAAAGGTAAACTAAGTCTGTTAGAAAGATATTGAAAAGGCATAAATACATTTCATACAAATATGAAAGACATCAAGAGCTAAGGGATGGAGATAAAATACGACGGCAGGAATTTTGTTTTGGCATAATAGAAAGGGCAAACATGGACAGGGAATTTTTAAGAAATATTTGTTTTACTGATGAGTGCACATTTACGTTAAATAATGAACCCAGTCATTAAAATAACCGATACTGAAGCAAAGAAAACCAACACAGATTTGTCGAAACAAGGACGCAATATCCACAGAAAGTAAATGTTTGGGCGGGAATTTTCGGACAACATATTATTGGACCATTTTTTCTTAATCAAAATTTGAATGCAGACTTTTATTTGGAACTACTCGAATAACTAATTTTATCCGCTTTAAATGATGTACCCAGAGAAAATCAGGAAATTTGGTACCAAATGGATGGCTGCCCGGCACATAATACCCTGGCTGTTCGGGAATATTTACACAATGCTTTTAATGGAAATGTTATTGGCCTACATCACACCATAAATTGGCCAGTCAGGTCTCCTGATATTTCGCCAAATGACTTCTTCCTCTGGGGCCATTTAAAAAGCATGATATACAAGGATAAAAATTACTCTAATCTAGATGAGTTAAAAAATTCTATTTTTGCAGAATGCAATAAAATTTCAATTTACCAGTTAGCCAATGTAAGAAGACAATTTTATGAACGTCTGGGTTATTGTCTAGCAGCCAATGGAGGAATATTTGAAAATTTTCTTAAATCTTAGGTTTATTTCTAACATATTAATTATTGTAATAATAATAATAATTTATTGAAGCATGTAAATATTATAAATGTCATAAGTTCTTGAAATTTGTTACTCTAGTTTAGTTTAACTTAACTTAATTCGTTTGTATAAATACAACTTTAATCTTTTCACTGTACAATTTTTTGATAATAATAAAGCACTAAATTTTAAAATGACAACGTTATCTCACGCCAACTGGTATTTTTATTGTTGTTCATTAATATGAGGCGATAATAATGTAACAATTTTTAAAAATATATTAGCTTCGAACTAGCAAACGGGTTAAGCGAAAAATCTAAAGTTTTTACCATGTACGTAGATTTGCATGCTCTTCAATTAACTTCAATAGAATTTTTCTCTAAAATAATTAGGGAAGCCAATAATTGACCCCATTAAAAATTACATGGGATTTCCTATGTTCCGCCCGGCGATGCATCACCCGGTATATTTTTTATCAAAAAAATATTCATAACCAGGAGATTTATTGTGGATGTAGTAATAAAATTATTGACAAATTTTAAAGTTAAATTCTTTATTAAATTTGTCGGGCTGTCAAGAACAGTTTGTTCTCTTTCTGAGGACATTAGCAAAAATAATTTTAGGAAAATTATCACTAAACACCTAAGTAAGGAAAATAGCACTTTTGTATATCTTTGAACAATCTACAAAGGCTGAAAGCCTAAGTATTAACGCACCGTGGGTGACCTAAGCGAGGTAAGGGGGAGATTGTTGATACGGGATTTAAATACTTAAAGAATTCAAGTTCCATAATTTATAAACTCTAGGGATAAAGAAGAAACAAAATAAGAAGATCAAGGCCTGTCCAATTAATTTATATTGGATAATTATTCCTAAAAGCAGAGGAAGTGGAATTATCCATAAAAAAGCAATAAATCCCTGGGCAAGGGCTTTCTGTAAGCAAAAAATGTTAATAAGGCGAACAACTTCTCTTTAAATGAAATAAAAAATGCTAAGGTTTGAGGGGGACGCTTTTCCCCCGATATGAGAACAATATTCTAGAGAGGGTTGAAGCTATTGGTAAAATGTGGTTATGATAGTTAAGATTATTTATAAATATGACACACAAGACTCTCTCAAATGAAATATCTGAGGACTCCTTTGGCTACAAGGGACACATTGTGTTTTGGAGTCAATAAAATGGACGAGTGTTTTGACACCCCAAACAAACATTAATTTAAGGTCCTAAAAAGAGATATCTTTAACAGTCAGCAAAACTATGAATGGAATTGCTTGTGGAAGAAAAAAGGTTGTTGACGTGAAGGAAAAATAAATTTGGTTCCAGTACCAAGCCCTAAGGCACTCCAAAAATTGTTATCTGGTGTCTGTTGCAATTATAGACAACTGCTCTAATCTGTAGTTAAAAGTGCATGATGATACCCTACCCCATTTTATCGCCCCTGTTTGACCAATTTCCCAACAATGGATTAAAATAAGGAATGACACATTAATCAAATTACAATATCTTTTCTAGATTTAAATACGTGTAATTTTTTTTGTAATACCAAACTTAAATGTAAAAGCAGTTAAATGTAAGATAAGATAAAATTAGTTATTGTTATCTAAAACATATAAAGTAAAGTTTACACCCAAAAGCTGACAAGTGTTCTGTGGTAAAAGATTGATTTAAAAATACCACAACATTAAGTACTTAGCCATTTTTAACAAATCCATCATTCTTCTATCAAATTAAGTCATTACATTGATTCTAACACAAGAGGTAATATAGACATTAGTCAAAAAGGCAGCGAAGGTCCCGGGCCCACCTCTAAGAAAGCCGAAGGTGCAAAAATCGCCTGTTCAGGTAACCGAGGCAACTTCAGGGGACTAATAGCACAGTATAATGCGAAATTAGCTACGTTCGGAGAGCTTAATGACAGACTTGGGCCGATACGGGTGTCAAAATTAGTCGGGAGATGCCTCGGAGCTACATCTGTATCATTACTAGCCGAGCATCGTTGTCAGATTGAAGACCAAATCAAAAAACTAAGATTTTTTTAAACTCTTTTGTACCAAATTAAATCTAAAGGTAAACTAACTAAACTTTAATTGTCCCAGTAAAGATGAAATTATTAATGTTACGTACCTTTAAAGTACGTGTTGACAAAATTTAAAATTATTTAGTTTATTGCTCGGTTGCCACGCAGAAGCCAAAGATTCTTATAAATAAGAATTCTGAGTTAGAAACTGACCAAAAGAGATTTAGTTCTGACCCAAATTATAATTAACTTTGCTGTGTACAAAGTCGGTCTATATAGGGTCACGACATTCGGCCATATTGCTTTGACGTGTTATGACGTCACATCTCCCATTTTTCGGCCATGCTGTTCAGTGCCGGAAATATACAGTTTATTGTATTAGTAGAACAACCGTTTACACAAAAGTTTTTATTCTTATTATTAAGTTGTAAATTCTTTTACTTTAAATAAAAAACATTTGGAATTACATCTTTCAACAAAAATCACTTCCAAAACAATGCAAAATGAATTGCGCAAATTCTAGACGCCACTGGATTGATCATCAGCTTTAATTTTACCCAGTCTTGCCAACTTTTCTCCGTGAAGTCCCATTCCTTACGTCCCCGACCTCGAACCGCCTAAAAGTTGAGGATGTGTCGCAACCTTATAAATAATATAAACTAACCTTGGCTGTATGTTGTTGTCCGACTATATTTTGACCCATTTTAATCGCGAATAGAACAAATAAAAATATTAAAATGCGGTTTTCGCAAAAAGACTTAATTTTTTTATTTTTATATATCCTTGCCATTTGGTTGTAAAATTTTGCCAACACAACAACAAAATGTCCGGTTTTCCTATATAGCGTAACTTGATTTTTTATGGAACACTATGTATATATTTTTACAATAGTAAAATGTAATATTTCCCTTCAAAAAAATGTACATAAGCTGTGTTATTTCCAAAAATAATGAAATTATTTTTACCAAAAAAATTGACTGCTTTTCAATTAAAAGCATTAAATTTGACCATGAAAATTTACTACAAAAAAATAAGGCAACAATGCTATAAGCTATTCATAAATTATTAATTGCAGCAAGGCTAGATTACTTATTTTAAAACTTTTGTAAATATTTAAAAAAATTGTAACTCTGCTGTTGCCGTTGTTTTTTTTAACTTTGTATGTAGCAAATTTTTATTGTCAAATAATATTCTTACATGCCATGCAGTCAATTTTTTAAGGTGCAATAAATCCGTTATTTTCAGAAATACCTATAGCGTATGCTTTCTTTTGAAGAGAAGAAAGATTAAAGAAAAATTAAGCAATTGTGGAAAAATAAACCAAATTGTCCTATATCGGAAAATTGACAATTTGGTTTTTGTAATGTGCATAGAACAAACACCCCTTTTTTGAATAGAATAAAAATTGGTTATTAGACATTTTATTTTCTCGAACCTGGAACCGTAGAGTATACAGATTTTAGAATATTAGAATTAATTATCAATTAAATTATTCTTGAAACAGAACTAATATTTTAAGATTACTTTGCAAACAAATAAAAAAGAGATGCGAATTTAAATTTTGCAGGATTGTTAAGGTAAGTAACACTAAACGAAAAACAATTTGCAGCTAATTTAACAAAAAAAAAATGTAAAAAAAAGAAATACGGTAAAAAGTAGTCAAAATCTATAATAAACTATGACAACATTGTAATGGACCACACGCGCTGTAACAATAGCCCAGTAAATATACCAGTGATGCCCATCATCATGATTTTTCTTCTTTCTTCTTCTTACAGCGATGCAACAAAAGTGAAACACCTTTGTGGGTAAACGCTTTTTCTTGATTTAATATTATTTTAAGATTGAAATATGCCGTGCAATAACTTAATAAGAAAACTAAATTTTAAATTTATTTTAAAACATAAAGTAAATCAAATATTAAATTAAGCGGTATTAACCTGTAAAAAAAATAAAATTTTTGTCAATAAATAGTTTAATGAAAAGAGCTAAACCAATACTCTGCCTTAGACAAAGACGTGTGGTTTTTTATGCGCCTGTATGTTTGGGCAGTAATTTTTATTTTTGTAAAACCTAATAGAATTTTTTATTTAGTAAAAAATACTGTAAATAACCAGTATAAAAGCATATTAAATGTTTAAATTCAATTGGAATATTTAAAGATTTAAAAAAGTAAATCTTAAAAAAAAACAAAAACAATATTTTGTCTTTGTTTGTAGCGGAATAAACAGAGTCTTTGATTTCTAACCCAGAAGGCCCGGGTTCGATCCCCAGCCAAATAGACTTTTAAGGTATTGTTAAATTTATCGATATTTTATTTGTTTACCTTTTTAAAAGCGCCGAAGATTCAGTCTCTCAGTATTAGGTTTAGTAATACAACTAATTTAATTTAACTGTTTTTATATAATTATGCTTAAAAATGAATAGGAATTTATTTAGTTACAAGTATTTTTACGTAAAAACTACCTGCTGTCCTAAAACAACCGAGAAACATATTATTGGGAAAAATCAGTATTACCCGATATTTCATTTTACCCATGTTTGACCGGACTAATATCTTTCCCAGAATGGCTTCGTTGTGGTTTTATATGCTCGACGAGATTTCGTGAGTAGAAGAAAAAGTAAACAGTCAGTGTTTGTCTTTATCTACTAGCTCTATTTAAAAAGAGATGGAAGAATGTTCTGTTAGTTTGAGCGTTGTAAATATTGTGAATTGTTTTTTACCATGTCCGTGCAGGCCCTAATACTGGGACAGACTCGAGTTTATTTCAGTCTTTCAGACGCAAATATCGATTGTGCGCGAAGAAGTTCTTTTAGTTAAATTTTTGATTACTTGCTTTTTAAATCGATTGTGCTTATTTTAATAAGTATTTGTGGCTGCTGTCCTATATTTCTTTTAATATGTAGCATTTTTAACGGTTTATATAATTATTTAATTAATGGAAAATAAAAATTTTTTGATGTACTCTTTTGTTTTTTGTCGACTTTAAAGGTTTTTCGACAAATTATTCTATGGCGGGTTCAATAGTACCTATTTAAAATAACGTCCCTGGTAGCACTACCGCGTTGCCTAAGAGGTGCTGTGAAATACAAAAACTGAATATTGCACTGCTTGGGCGACGTTTACGGATAAGGAAAAAAATGGATTAACCATCTGATAATGCGACACTCATGGTAAAGATAAAGATAATTTATTCATGTCAAATATACAGTACAGTATTCACATTCGTCAACAAACAAAAGTACATAAATGTTATATAAAAACATCACATCACAGTCTATTTTAAACAATTAGGATAATAAATAAAAAATTATCACAGTTATAGCAAAATGTACAATTCTATGTAAATTAAAATAAAATGACCCATCTTACAGGTACAGTCAGATCACAGATAAATATAAAACAAAAAATGTTCAATTTATGCAAATTAAAATAAAATAAAATTACTCTTATTTTTCTGTGGTAAAGTTTGCAGTTAAAAACTCATTGTGACTATAAAAAGCCTTTCTTAACAAGACTCTTTACTGTAGCTCGAAATTTGGGTAAATCCAATGTTCTTATATTGCTTGGCAATTTATTAAAGAATTTTATAGCCAAGTAGCCAGGGCCATCCTGGTACCTCGTTAAACGATGGTATGCAGGGACAAGATGATTTCTGTTCCGAGTATTATGCTCGTGGACCCCACTGTGCACTCTGTATATACCCTCATTACACTTTAAATGGAGAAGATTTTCGAAAATGTATACTGATGGTAATGTTAGTATACCCAGGCGTACAAAAGCGTCTCGACAATCCTCTCTATATCCCAAACCACATATGACTCTTATAGCCTTCCTCTGTAATCCAAACACCTTGGCAACTTGTGGGGAGTGTCCCCATGTCAGCAATGCATATGTCATAACAGTGGAACAGAGCAAAGTATGCTATTTTCAATGTAGTTATTCCAATACATCGGGACAAATTTCGCAGTGCGAACAAGCCACTCCTGAGCCGATTTGACACATGATCTTCGATCGGTACTCTCGTCCTTAATTAAGCGTAAGCCTTTTTTACTTTGTTGGCTGTCAAGAAGCTGTTAAGTAAAACAGAAACAAAAATATGTCAACAAATCATAACCTAAACAAAGCCACTGGGTAGAGTGTCTTTAGACAAAAAAATGACACACATCGTTTAATAAAGAATTTTGATCAATTTTATTAATAGTTTAATAAATTGTACTTAAAAAATGGGTACAAATACTGTTAGGTAACATGATATACACCAAAAAAAAGGCAATTTTGTAAACAGCTGCCCCTGGATTTGTAACAACATAACCTAACAAAAATTAAATATTTATTTTTTGTTTTTATTTACAGATGATTTAATAACTCAACGTTTGTGTTTTCGCTTAAAAAATAAATTTAATAAGAAAAGTTTTATTTTAAATTTTGAATGAAACATTATTTTATTAGCATATTAGGCAGATGCACTTAAAATAGCGGATATAACGAAGGATATACAGAAGACTTCACGAAGTATAAAAACAGTACTTAACGCCCTCTTGAACTGCCCTAAAAGGTACCCAGTCGCAGCTGCTTGATATTTACTCGGGCGAAAAGATTCCACTTTCCTGAAAAATGTCTTCCTGTTGAATGTATATTACTTTGGCTACAGTGGCAACTCGTTAAAATTAATTTTGAGATTTTTTTCGTTTTCTGGTCTCTTACCACATTTTCCTATTGGCTAAAAATTTTCCCATGTTAATAAATAACACAAAAATATTGTATTGAACTAACTAAAACCATTAATATACAGGGAGGCAGTCAATATTTTACCCAACTTTATTAACGAATAATTTTAGACCAAATAAATTTATTTAGAAGCGGTTTTTGAAAAAATCATAAGATTTCTTTGAAGTTTTTAAAATCATATTTTATTAACAAAAAATTTTAAAAAGAAATCTAGGCTTACTGTGACTATTATTTTGTAAATAACGTATAGCTTTATTACCATACATATAATATTTTGTTTGTAACCTTCCCTGTATTCCATCCCAAGCAGCAAGCTGACTTCTTATTGACGTTTTTTTTAGTCATTTTTGGTCACACTTGGTCAGCAAAGACGTTCTAAGATGACGACAAAATGACATTAAATTGACCTTCCTAAGTCACAGACAAAAGACGTCCCGTTAATGACGTCATAATGTCGTCTTTAAGATGACGAAAAATTGACGCATATACTTTTTTAAGCTAAAATGATCCGATATTTTATTTTTGAAAATTGAAATAGGAAAAACCTTCCTTACTGCTTGCAATTTCCTGCACTGCAAGCAAAGAGTACAAATTGCAAGGTCGCATTTCTCGGGACTTTTACACTAGCCGAAAATATTTCTTTCCAAGCTAATTGGTATCACCAACCGCAGACCGATCTCGAACTATTTTGGTCCCATCGGTACGGTGTAGGCGATAAAAAGCGAAGATGTTGAATAAGCGTAGTAGTTTATTGTCCATTACGCCATCTATCGGTAGAGTTTTTTCCTATGTCAATTTTGTAAAATTATTAGTCATATAATATTTCGGTTGGATTTTGACACGAATCATATAATGTCACAAAATTTTTCTGGTGGGTTTTCTAAACATGACGTCATTAGATTTTTATGAGCTAGTATGACGTAGAAATAACGTCGAAAAGACGTCGTTTCAACAACGTTAAAAACACGTCATTAAAATGACGTCAAAATGACTTCATAATTTTGGTCTGATGACGTCCTATGACCAAGAATGACTTAAAAATGACGTCATAATGACGTCAGCTTGCTGCTTGGGATTCCATCCTTCCATTTTCATTGTCAAATATTGCTTTTAATTGCCGTGCAGTCAACTTTTTGAAGTACAATAAATCCGTTATTTAAAAAAACTATAGCTTATGCTTCATTTTTAAGGGAAAAAATTGAATCCTAAAAATATATAAAAGTATACAAAGTATAACTTTCTATTAACAAACTACCAAAATATGTGGAAGCGATGGGAGACTATAAAGTTTGATTCATAGTGGCTTTGGAAGGTACCAGGTATTAAAGGTTAATGAATTGAAACTTAGCTTTTGTCATTTTGTAACAGCTGAATTTTATATTTGTTACTTAGGTACCTATATTAGAAGATATTTTTTCAGTCGTCAGACAGTTTTGACAGTACCTACTAGGGCTGGCAACCGAAACCGGTTTTTCGGTTAACCGCGGTTTTGGCCAAAACCGAAAACCGGTATTCGAAAACCGGTTTCGAATACCGGTTAACCGGTATTTGAAAACCGGTTTCGAATGCTGGTTAACCGGTTTTGAAAAACCGGTTTTCGAATATCGGTTAACCGGTTTTAAAAAGCGGTTTTCGAATACCGGTGTTTTGGATAATCGAAACAAATTCGAAAAGCGGTTCTTCGAATATCAATTAATAGGTTTTTGGTTGATTGCGGTTTATATCTAAAAAAGAAAAACCGTTCATTTTGTATTATCTGATATTGGTTGACAGATTATACAGGGTGGTTCATTTAACCTTAGACAGGCAAATAACCAGAAAATGGCGCATTTTAGAAGAAAACGTTTTTAGTAAGAACTGTTTGAAATAAAGGGGCTAATTTAATGGTATTATTAGTTTGTGACCTTGACTAAAATTTTAAGGTCATATTCATATCAACTTTGTTTTTTTAAAAGGGAACTCCAATTTTTTATTTAGAATTTTAATCTACATACGAAAATAAAGCAACTTTCATATAAGTAAAACTTTTTTAAATTCGATTTCAATTTGAAAAGATATGCAACAAAATAAATTTTAAGAACCCATTTTTTAATAGGGTACAAAAAATATTTATTTTTATTAAAATGCATTTTTAACATTATTAAACATTTTTAAATATGCTGGTTAAAAATAGTCATACATAAACCAGTCGTTTACGTTTAGAAAAGCCTTTTTTGGTTTTGAGAACCGTTTTCAGTTTTCGGTTTTAAAGACCGTTTTCGGTTTTCGGTTTTAAAAACCGATTTCGGTGTATCGGTTTTCAAAACCGTTTTCGGTTTTTCGGTTTCAAAAACCGGTTTTTAATACCAGTTTTTAATACCGGTTTTTAAATATTCGGTTAACCGGTTTTTTTAAGTTTTTGCCAGTACCTACCCCTTGGCCGACCAATATTTTGGGGTGACTTAATGGTCCGAGAACATCCAATATTTCCTTCTTTCAAGATGTGAAAAAAACCAACATAAGAAGTATAGGGTTTTCAAATACACATTTTCTAAAAATCTTTGGATGTATACAAAGTGTCTCAAAAAACAATTTTTAAACAAACTAACCCCACAGCAAACAACTTTTTTTTAGGACACTCTGTATGCATTGAAATATTTTAAGGACATGCCTATTTTGAAACCCTGGAACTCTTATAAAAGACTTTTTGCCATATCTTGTTAAATACCAGAAATACTGAACTTTATTGCGCCGGCCGTCCCAAAATGTTTGTCTAGCAAGAGGTTGGAATTGTCAAAACTGTTTGGTGACTGAGAAAATATCTTTTATTCTATTCTAGGTACAAAGGTAACATATACAAAATTCAGCTTTTGCAGAATATCGAAAGTTAAGTTTTAAATTATTAACCTTTGGTTACTGCCAAATACACTATTAGTCAAACTTGATAGCCTTCCATTGCTTCTACCTATGTTGGAAGTATGTGCTCAGAACTTTCAGGTTTTACAAAATAACAAATATCTGCCTCCTACGGTATCTGACTCTATAAGGTTTTTTACGTATTTTGTTCTAAAAATAATTGTTTTTAGTATTAGGACTACACAAAACTATTTGTCTTTAAACCAAAATTAGTGTTTTCTCGTTTACGGACATTTGCAACACTTGATTTTTCAAGTAATTTGTCAAAATATTTTTGCATTTATTTTCGGTGATTTCTACTAAG
Organism: Listronotus bonariensis; assembly: GCA_014170235.1. Classification (NCBI taxonomy): domain Eukaryota; kingdom Metazoa; phylum Arthropoda; class Insecta; order Coleoptera; family Curculionidae; genus Listronotus; species Listronotus bonariensis. The sequence continues at coordinate 47,243 of JACEGR010004071.1, forward strand.
ATATTTATAACCCCAAAGTTTGTCGGTAGAGTTTCTGTACACCCTGTATATTCTCTTCAGTCATAATTTTCGTTTTAAGTTTTAAAAAATAACAAATATACTACCATTCCGCCACCACTGCACCCCTAACCATTAATTCTCTTTTCACCTTAAGGGTGGTCATCATTGAGAAACGTTGTCACCTTTTGTACCGGTTATGTTTAGAGGCATTTACACTAAACACGCGGACAATGGACCAAAAGGAACTACACCGATTTGCGGCTGTTCAGTAAGCAATACTCTTTTGTTACGACGACGGCTTTGACAAAAATGAGTATCTCTATGTCTTTATTAGTCTGAGAAGGTGAAATATGTGCATCTGTGGGTGTTCTTTCCGAAACATATTTTTGATTGTCATCTTAGTATAATAAAGTTTTATTTTTATCCGGTTGTAGATATGTATACACGGAGGATATATACTCTTTCGACCCGCACCAACTCTTAAACCGTCCGGCAAATTTTATGAAAAGAAAACACACTTGTATAAATGCATTTAAATGAAATTGGGCCACCCCGCAAAATTTTGTTATTTCTCAGTTATAAAAGATCCTCAAACACGTCAACTTTATTTTTAGGTGGACACATTTCTGTGTCAAAATGTACTTTTCAAGGTTTAGCCTTTTTCGCTATCAACACAAACGTCAAAAAGTTTAAATGAAAAAGTGGGTCAACTGACACTGTATCTTAAAGGGTTTTTAATTCTCCCTTTAATAGTGTATTTTTATCAAAATCGGTTTAATGGCTTCTGAGAAAATGACTGGTGTTCCCAGGGGCGGTCATATCGACTTTCTGAGGGGGCCATTGGCCGAGGAGAAGTGTGTAAGGTGATTGAAAAACACAAAAATTTTAAAAGAAGGTTCAAATTTTTTGAAGAGCAAAAAACCTCCTTCCTACGTATTTGAAAAGGTCCTCAATCTTCAACTCTTCAACTTTTCAATTCCATCATCATCAATCATGCCCATATTTGCCATGGCCCCCATGGTCCCCTCTTATGACCGCCCCTGGGTGTTCCTAACAGGTGCAGTCTAAAAAGTATTACATAAAATTACAGTAATAATAATTGGTTTTTTGGGGACATTGATGTTATATGTATTAATACATTACATATGTCATTTTATTGGCAACCATATGTGTTGTTTACATTTTCAACATTTTAAAAGTTTAAAAGTGTTACGTGTCTGACTTTTACTTTCAGCTCACGGAAGAAAAGTTGACTTTTTCAGAAGGTCGAAAGTAATCCTAGCAACAGTCGCAAAATTTTTAAAGAGTGACAACTTGACATCTGCTCTGATATTTTAAATATCTTTGTGACACCTTTACAAATTACACATTTTTTGCGCATCTGTAAATCATTCTTTTCTCTTGACAGTGATATAAAACAATTTTCCACCCTGGTTTGAAATGTACTATTAAAACTGATAAAAAAATTGGGTAGGAGAAAGTGGGGTGGATTCATACAAGGGGCACCTACATACATTGAGTTTATCTGAAGTTAGACATGAAGTAAAATAGTAACGTAAGTGAATGTGCACAGTGAATGTGCACAAGTTAGACATGAAGTAAAATAGTAACGTAAGTGAATGTGCACAGTTTTTATGTGTGTTTACAGACTAGTGAAGTTTCAGAATTTTCGATGCGGTAAGATCGAGTGCACAACACGGAACGTGTTTTTGCTTGCGTAAGTAATTTCATAACGTAACTTTGGACATATTTTATGGCCAGTTACTGTTTTTTGGATTAGTTATTGCTATTTAATCCTAATTATAATAACACACCGAATACCGGTATTTGAAAACCAGTTTTCAAATATCGGTTAATCGGTTTTAAAAACCGGTTTTTGAATAACGGTTTTTTGGATAATCGGACCAAAATCGAAAAGCGGTTCTTCGAATATCAATTAATAGGCATATAGTTAATGTATAAATTAATATGGATAAAACCGGTTTTCCTATTTCAAATTTTTTTATTAATTAGCATGTGATGGGGCAGATTCATAAACAAGTATATTAGGCACATTCATACTGTATAATTGTACCCCTGGCCTTTTATAAATATTTTTTTAACTACTATTTTTTGTTACATCGACGATTATAGTTGTAAATATTATATAAAGTACTTTAAGTTCATTTTTACGGAAAAAAACAGGCTGCTTTATGAACTTTGTGTCTTTGGATGTCAAGGATCAGTTAACTTATCAGACATAGTGTTGATATTACCATAGATCTTAGGATATAATGTGTTAATAACATAGGCATATTAATTTTAGGTTTTGTAAGTTAAGGTATCTTTGTGTTAACTAGAGTTTTTTTATTTGATATAATTAATAATGTATAAGCAATTTTTTTACATTCTGAGATTGTTACTTTTAATAAATATAACTGACTAAAACAAAAAATGTTATTAAGTGTCTTTGGTAGATAACCATACATGTAACGTAAAGACCGTTTAATGACACTCTGTTCATTATTCGTTACTTATGTTCATATCACGAGACTATTGCAATGTTAAAATAGGCATTAACAGATTAAGATAAAACCTGTTTTTGAATTTTGAATTTTACTATTTGTTTTGTATGTTAAAAAAATGTATTTGTGTTTTTTTATATAGTATGGTATAAAACAATAATAAACAATAATTATGACGAATTAATAGTGATGTTAAATGTGCCCCTTCGGTTGTATGAATGTACCCCTCTTATGGGGTATATTCATACATTTTGTTTTTTTGTAAAAGTCTTATGTAAACTCGCGCATGTAGATTTTCAATAATGTTAAGGTTCTACTACAATATAAAATAGTTAAGCTACTAGTGTGTCATAAATTAAAAGAGATATATCTAAAACACGGCATTCCACAGAGCAAAATATAAAAACTGTATGAAGCCTCCCCACTTTCCCCTATACAGTGTGGGCCAAATTTAACTTGCACAGTTTTTAACTATTATTAACTTTTTATCTGTTGCTCCTATCCTTTTTATTTTTAAAGGGCCAATAGGTACATATGTTTTCTCTAGGTTTGCTAATTTTGGTCAAATAGATTTAAACAAGACTTGACTGACGGGACTTTTTCCAGAATGATGCATTACACTTCGTTGCAAAAAAATTTAATTTTATCTTTAATTAGGCTAATACGTTTATTTTTAATTAATTTACTGTTAAGTTTGGTCAGACTCCAACTCAATAATCATGATAACCTAACATTTTTAATTTTCACTAATAAAAAGTTCTTTTTAAAATCGAGATAAATGCATGCTTTTTGGGGAGCATTATTTATAGAAAATAATTATAATTCCTAAATCCCTAAATTTTCAACGAATTCGCTTTACCTGAATTATTTCCCATAGTTTGTCTACAAGAAAAACGTATGAGCTTAATTTTAGCTAAGTCAGATTCCTTTTGCAACGAGGTTAAATACAGTATTTTGGAAAAAGTCCCGTAAGTCCAGTCCTGTCTAAATCTATTTAACCAAAATTGGCAAACATAAAGAAAACATATCTACCTATTAGCTCTCCAAAAATGAAAAATATAGGCGCAACAGTTAAAAAGTTATTATTAGTTAAAAATTGTGCAAGTTTATTTTGGCCCACCATGCAGTTGTCCTCACTTTATTTAAATACCATTTTTTTCAAAAACTGTTTATAGTATCACAGTAATCAAATATTTGGATTTTTCGATGGCCAATCTTACTTAATTTCATGCAGCTGTCCTCACTTTATTTCAAGACCATTTTTTTTAAAACTGTTTATAGTATCACAGTAATCAAATATTTGGATTTTTCGATGGCCAATCTTACCCTGATATTGGACTTTTTATCTTCTTATAACAAACAATACATACCTTACCTAAAATGACGAGGATAGGAAAATGTTCTTAAGATACAAAAAAAATACGTTTTTACGGAACCCACGTTAACTATAGCTCGGAGGCGGATTCATTTAGAAGAAAAAAATAGCCCATTCTGATCTGACAAACATGACTTTTCTTTAAGAGTAAACTACCTTTACTTTTTATTTTTAACCAAAATATCATAAGAAAAATTTATTTAGAATAAAGCTTGTAATTCATAAAAACATAACCACAAAATTTGATTAAACTCCATTAATTAAAAACGTCTTAATCTCATTCGTTTACAGGTGAAAAATTGTGTTGTGTAGGAATTTGGAGGAAGCAGATGTTTAAAAACATGTTATTAGAGTTTTTTAGGTCATTTTATTATAAAAGTTTAAAAAAATTAATGTTTAATAACTCCAAAATCAGTTTCATAAAAAATTTTGATACCCCTTTAATAAAGTCATTCAAAATGCTATTCTAAATAAATTTTTTAAATGACATTTTGAAAAAAACGAAAAATTAGGGTAGTTTACTTTTGGAGAAAAATCATGTTTTTCAAGTTTTTGCATACCCTGCATACAAATAAACATTTTCTCTGTTTTCACAAGTAAAAATTTTGCAGGGATAACTTTTTCTCACAAAATTAAATTTTTATTCATTTGTCCTCTTATAAACCCCATCCGTGGACAGTCTGTATACCTCTGTCTCCTCCGTGGCGCAGTGGACAGAGCTTTGATCTTCGAAGCCAGAGGTCGACGGTTCGATTCCCAGCAGGGGAGACATATTTAGGTAGTAGTTATTTAAAAATAACGACCGTGGTGGCACTACCGCGTTGTCTAAAAGGTACTGTGAAATGCACATTTGCATGTTTCAGTGCTTGGACAACGTTGACCGGAACAAATATAATATATATCAATAACCCGGCACCCACGGTATTCTGGTATTTAGGCATATGCCTTCGTAGGATGTCAAAAAAAACAAAATCCAAACAAGTCAACTCTATATTATTCTATCGATTATTTGTATTCTAACAATGCCAGTATTAACCTAATAAATTTAGCATGTCATTAATAAAAAAAGCCCATCTAATTTCTTTTGTGTATCTGCCACGAAATATTGTAACTCTCGGTAGACAGATGATTCTTCACGCTGTGTCGTATCGACAAGCTGTATCTTCATCGAGCAGGCCGATCAGCACGATAAATTTCAGCTTTGTAAAAGAATTAATCAAAAATTGATGGAGTCTGCGATGATGAATTGACAGTAGCGGCGATTGAAGTTTGGTCATTTATATTAATAAGCCAAAGTATATCTTAAAATTCGATGGTCACTTTAAGAATTTGAAACTTAAAGAGAATATTTAGAGGTTTTGGGAAAATCCTACTATTTACTTTACGATGGGAAAACAAGTAGTTACCTGCTGTCATTTTAGTTAAAAGACATAATAAACAAATGCAAACCTTGGTATACAGAAAACCGACTCATACTGGAGTTATTCAGTCCTACACAAAAACTCTGATTCATCCAACAAAACTAAGCAAGTGTTTCATAACTAGAGATCGTAAAGAAAATAAATACAACAAAAAACTACAACTTTAGAATATGCAAAGCTTGATTTGTGTGTCAAATGTCAACTCGATTGGGTAAAAAATAAATGTAATATGGCGAAAAAACAAAAATAAAACTTGAGGTTTTAACACCTGTAACTTGGTAACCAAGGAGATTTCGACATTTTGTCAAAGGATTCACTAACATTATTTTTCATTGCAGAATAACCCCTAAAATTTTCTTACGCATTTTCCGAACACCCTGTATATATTTTTTAATATGCCTAACCGTTACTTTCAAGCATACATTTTTTTAGGTTTATCTTATCTTATCTTTGGACAAACCACGAAGACTAAAAGCCTAAATACTAACGTACCGTGGGTGTCTTAAGCGAGGTAAGAGGGAGTTTGTTGAACCGGGACTTAAATACTTGAAGATTTGGGGGAAGGAAAGACCTCCGCGGGCAGCAGGTTTCACAGTCTAGAAACTCTAGGGATAAAAGAACGAACAAAGTGAGAAGTTGGGGGCCTGTCCAGTTGGACCATATAGGAATGCACACGCGCGGAACAACGAGTTTCTGTGTTGAGAACCGTGAGTGGAGGAACTATACTGGACAATTCTTCAGAGCAGAAGCCATGGAAGTACCTATAAAAACGACAAATCCCCCACAGCCCGACGATGGGGAAGAGAGGGAAGCCTTTGTGTAAGTGAAGGTTCATTAATGAGACGAATAGCTCTTCTTTGAATAGAATCAAGAATTCTTAGGGTTGTGGGGGACACCATGCCCCAGATATAAGAATAATATTCCAAGGGAGGTCGGATTTGGGACACATATAAAGTGTATAAATTAGAAACGGAAAACTATTTTTTGGTTCGAAAGAGAAATCCAAGCTTTTTTGAAGATGCCGTGGCTATAGATACAATGTGTTTATGCCAGTAAAGATTACTTTCAAATGTGACGCCCACAAGATTGAAGATGTCTTTGCTTTGTAAAACTTGGCCGCTCATAAATAGAAGATTAGTATTTGATGACTCTTTTCGCGACAAGGAACATGATTGTGTTTTGGATGCATTAAAATGGGCGAGATTTTTGGCGCCCCAATCCAATATTAAATAAAGATCCTGCGAAAGAGATATCTGCATCACTCTGCGTTTGTTTTCCAAGTCAGGTTTAGTGATGGGTTTAGGAACCTGAAAACTGGAGTTAAGGGTACTATCGTCGGCGAAACTATGAATGGAATTAGTTGTGGACGAGAGAAAGTCGCTGATGTGTAAAAGAAACAATGTTGGACTGAGCCCTGAGAGACTCCAGCATTTACTTGGTGAAAGCTTGAAGAATGGCCGTCCACAATAACTGATATACGTCGATCAGATAGATAACTAGAGAGCCAATATCATTAGGATACATCAAGCATTTAAAAATTCACGCCTGAGCTTTTGTATTCTTGGAAGATAAACTTGAAAACACCTAGTTACCGTTATTTCTTTAATAATTTAAACATGGCAAATGCATTACTTAGGGTGTGGGAATCGATTTATTTGGAAAAATGTCTTCTTCCATTGCAGCCTACCTTGATCTTTCCGATCTAGTGCTACATAGGTAATAACGGGTGGTCCAATTAAACGCACGATGTTAATTGTAAATACACCAAAAAAATTGTATATAATTCTCTTAATATATTTTATTGTTTAAGAAAGATCTATGACAATTATATATAAAACAAAATATCGACCAAATGCTCGCCACAGCTTCGGTGGTATACATTTATCTGCGGGCCATATTTTAAATAACTTTGAGACATTAAAAATTAAATTATTCTTTGTGGATTCGTTTAAAAGCGGAATTGCCGCATTTGGGCAAATTACAGTCCAAGGGTGATTCTTGAAAAGCCGATGAATCCACAAAAGTTATTGTTTGGTGCGGTTTATGGGCTGCCGGCGTCATGGAACCGAACATTTTTGAAAATAAGGTGAGCCAAGCAGTTACCGTGATTCTTGTGGCCATTAGGTGAGCCAAGCAGTTACCGTGATTCTTGTGGCCAGAAATTGAGAATATGGATCTGGATGATATGTGGTTTCAACAGGATGATACCACTTGCCAACGAAACAATGGCTCTTTTACGAGAGGAATTTAATAGCCGTGTAACCTTCTGTCTGTATGTATGTATTTTGACTTTGAACTTCAGTCTTTGAAGATATTTTAAAGAAAAAGTATACGGCAATAAGCCAACAAATTTTACGACAATGGATTAAATAATTGGGCACATTAGGGACATTGAACCTTAATTATGTCTCAGACTCATTGAAAATATTGATCAACGAATAGAGGTAAACCACCAAAACCGTGGTGGGCATTTGGTTAATATTTTGTTTTATCATAATAAACAATATTAAAAGAATTCTCCGAAAACGTTTTGTTTTATTTACAATTAACACCGTGCGTCAAAGTTGGACCACCCTTTAATTTCAGGCGCTTTTCTGTGTCATTTTTGGCTGTAGAAACAAATGGTTTTAATAATTCGTGTGTCTTTAAAATGGTTTTATGTCGACGTCAGCGAAAACGGGATCGTCAAGTTTATAAATCGACCTTCAAGGTTGATTAAAAAAAACATTAATATGCACGCCACTGGTCAATCTTCCCATCTCCTCTACCCTTTTCAAAACCCGTGATTCTGTCAGTGTGGAATTGTTTTATACAGTGCGGCCATAATCAAATTAGCCGCTCGCTGCTGCCACACAGATCGTCGGAACGAATCGGGAATGCGACCGAGGCCGAGCATCAAAAGACCGGTCAAAAAAGGTGCTTGGATCTTTTTGTAAATAATTACAAAGGTGGTGTTTAGAAAAAGGTATAAATTAATGTGTGAGAAGAGGATGTAATAGGTTCTGATTTGTTTGTTAATCTGTTTGATTTTGTATGCTAAAGACTTTTTTACTTTTCTTGCTTTGAAAAAATAGGCTCCTGAAACAAATTATTTTGTATACTCTTTAGCTATTTGTTTTTAATTGAATATCTTATAACATAAATATTAGCATTTTAAATTTAAATAAAAATGCTTACGTCAAAATTTTATCTGAAATTCACCAATCTTTCATATGTTCTTTCAACTAATTTTTTTCTTGGCTCTTAAATTTTCTTTCTAATCAAAATATATTAATTATTGTGGTCATTCTTTAAACTTTTACCAAGTCACCTGGAGTGCCTCATGGTCAGAACTGGCACTAATTCTGTTTCTTCCCACATCAACGTCCTTCTTTATTCCACCATTAATTCATTTATGGTTCCTTTAACTTCCGTATTTAGGTTCTTAAATCAATCCTAGGTCCTACTTGGTACACAAGAAGAGTAATGCAACTTACAATAGCTGTCACGAGGAGTGCATTTAAGGACATATGTTTTTGGGGAAATAAGCCCTATTTTGACTTTAAACATACGTTCTTAAAATATTTATACTTAAATTATGAAACAGTTAAAATCACTTTTAAATAAAAATGTAGGTGAAAATTGGCGTTATTTTTTAAACCATTATAAAGGAAAATAGTGTTTGTAACTTGAAAAGGTGATTCTTTTGAATTATTCTAAGCAAAAAAGTTTATATTAAATTATGTTCGAAAATCAATCGTCTTCGTAAATTATTAAATTTTAACCAAACATTTGGCAACATTGCAATACAATAGGGATACGAGCGCACGAGGACCGAAACTGATTTAACGAATTGTTTACATTGGTAACGGATGTCCTAAAAGTTTTGGCACAAAACTCATTGTCTTTAATTTTAACAAAAACATAATAATATCAGGTTGCCTTTGAAAACAAAAGTTTATTTACTTTATTTACTGTCAGTTGAGATTTATTTATTTTGAAGTTTTCGCTTTAAGATGTCGTATAAATTAGAAATAAGAAAAAGTATCTACAAGTTAGTTGGGCGGATACCCAAAGCTGAAATCTGTCAAATATTCCAGAATAAAAACATTTCACGCAGAACCATTTATAGAACAATAGCGGAGTGCGAGCAGGGAATACCATGTTGAATATCCCAAAAAGTGGAAGACCACGTGCATTTACGGCACAGAGGTTAGAGAGATTGGTGAGAAGAGCAAAAAACCAGATTGGAATGTCAACGAGACTGGTTAGGCAATACAGATCTTCTAAGAGTACGATATCGTTGGAATTGGGAAGGAGTGGTCTTAAATATCGAAAGAGACGTAAGTGCCCCAAATACTCTCAAGCGCAGCTTCTTCGTATACCAAGAGGTTGTCGTCAATTGAGGCGGGTACATTTCGCCAATGAAAAAATCAAATCAAATTGCTTCAATTTTTCCGCGAACATCATGCTAATGACGATATCATGTTTTGGCCAGACCTAGCGTCATGCCATTACTCAAGAGATACCCAAAACTGGCTTCGACAAAACCACACACCTTTTGTTCCCAAAAACGATAATCCTGGGTGTGTGAGTCAGTTTTCCTTCTTCCTTCTTTCTCTTTTCTTTTTTTCCTTTTAACCCCCAACTATGTACAAATGATGGCGGCACACCCGGAAGTAAAATGTTCCGGAGGTAAAATACCCCTCCATTCGGATCTCCGGGCGAGGGGTGCATCCGGGAGGCCTTCATCGAGAAGTTTAATTTCTTTTGCAAACATATGTGGGCTTAACACCAATATAAACTCCGTTCACCATCACCTTCAGTCATCTAAGCCCCACATACTGTTTCTAACGGAAACACAAATAAGTTCTAGATCTTCAACCAGCCACCTTCTCTTTCCAGGCTACGAACTTATTTCGTCTTTTCGCCCACATGGTGGTGTATGTGCTTACGTCCGCAACGATCTGGCTTGTGCTCGAGTTTCCAATCTTGAATCGGGTAGGCCCGATATCCTTTGGCTCAAACTTTCCCTTAGGTCTTCAACTAAATTTATCTGCTGTTTGTACCGGTCCCCATCTAATAATTCCTATGTCGAATTCTTTGACTTTCTTTCAACAAAGATTGATAGCATAATTTCTCAGTTTCCATCGGCTGAAATAATCGTGCTTGGCGACTTCAATGTCCATAATAAGGATTGGCTGGGCTCTTCAAAAACTGACCCCCAAGGCAGAGCAGCCGAAATCTTCGCAGTCAGTAACTCTCTTACCAACCTTATTATGGAACCCACCTACTTTCCTAGAGTCCCAAATCATAGTTCAAATCCCCTTGATCTCTTTCTTACTACCAACCCCGAACTCTATCAAACATCTGTCACAGCTCCTCTAGGTCGCTCAGATCATGGCTTAGTTACTATATCTTACCCTGCACATCCCGAGGTAAATGAATACATGCCACCACGCACCGTATGGCACCACAACTCAGCCGACTGGGATGGCCTGAGGGACTTCTTCGCCACTTACCCCTGGAATTCCATTTGCTTTTCTTCTGGTGATCCTTCTCAAATTTGCAATCAACTGACGGAATCAATTCAATTGGGCATTGAAACCTATATTCCACACACCATCAAGAACCCCAAACAATCCAATAACAAACCCTGGTTTTCCAAATCTTGTGATAAAGCTAGGATTTTAAAAGTTCAGGCTCACAAGAAGTTTCTACAGGATCCTAGTCCAGAAAACCGACAGGCCAGCATTAAAGCAAGAAACTACTACAATCAAACAATTTCTGAAGCCAAAGACTCCTTCGACAATCGTATTAAAAACAAAGTTCTTTCTTGCTCAAATGGCAGCAAATCTTTCTGGTCCTTTGCGAAAAACATAAGTAGGAATTTTTGTACCAGTTCTTTTCCGCCACTAGCTTTGGAAGATGAAATTGTTTCTACCGCTAAAGGAAAGGCAGAATTATTTGCCAAACAATTTGCTGCCAATTCAACCCTTGACCCTCCCGTAAATCATCCAATTCCAGCGGTTACCCCAGTTCCTCATAAAATGCCCGATATTATTTTTAAAGTAAAACACATTAAGCGTATCCTTTCTTCCCTTAACACCAAGAAATCGTCTGGGCTGGATGGCATACCAGCAATCGTTTTAAAAAATGTGCTCCAGAACTTGCACCAATCTTAACTCGGCTCTTTCGAATTTCTTACGACACAGGTATCTTTTCGGAAAGCTGGAAAGCTGCACGTGTTCAACCTATTCCCAAGAAAGGATCTAAATCTCTTCCATCTAACTATAGACCAATTTCAATTCTCTCAGTTCTTTGTAAAGTAATGGAAAAACTAATTAATTCACAAATTCTTAAGTACTTAGAAAAACACAAAATTTTGCATGACAGGCAGTATGGATTTCGCCACAAAGATCTACAGCAGATCTTCTTTCCTTCGTATCACACTGCTGGAATAAGTCTCTTGAGTTTCTAGGTGAGTCCCAGATCGTTGCTCTTGATATATCCAAAGCTTTTGACCAGGTCTGGCATGCCGCACTTCTTAATAAACTTCCCTCCTATGGTCTTTCAACTAAACTCTGTACTTGGCTCTCTAGTTATCTATCTGATCGTCGTATATCAGTTATTGTGGACGGCCATTCTTCATGCTTTCACCAAGTAAATGCTGGAGTCCCTCAGGGCTCAGTTCTGGCACCAACATTGTTTCTTCTTCACATCAACGACCTTCTCTCGTCCACAACTAATTCCATTCATAGTTTCGCCGACGATAGTACCCTTCACTCCAGTTTTCAGGTTCCTAAACCCATTACTAAACCTGACTTGGAAAACAAACGCAGAGCGATGCAGATATCTCTTTCGCAGGATCTTAATTTAATATTGGATTGGGGCGCTAAAAATCTCGTCCATTTTAATGCATCCAAAACACAATCATGTTCATTGTCGCGAAAAGAGTCATCAAATACTCATCCTCTACTTATGAGCAGCCAAGTTTTACAGAGCAAAGATACCTTTAATCTTGTGGGCGTCACATTTGAAAGTAACCTTAACTGGCATAAACACATTGTATCTATAGCCACGGCAGCTTCAAAAAGCTTGGATTTCTCTTTCGAGCCAAAAAGTATTTTTCCCCTTCTAATTTATACACTTTATATGTGTCCCAAATCCGACCTCCCTTGGAATATTGTTCTCATATCTGGGGCATGGCGTCCCCCACAACCCTAAGCATTCTTGATTCTATTCAAAGAAGAGCTATTCGTCTCATTAATGATCCTTCACTTACAGAAAGGCTTTCCTCTCTTGCACATCGTCGGGCTGTGGGGGATTTATCGCTTTTCTATAGGTACTTCCATGGCTTCTGCTCTGAAGAATTGTCCAGTATAGTTCCTCCACTAACGGTTCCCAACAGAGAAACTCGTGGTTCCGCGCGTATGCATCCCTATACGGTCCAACTGGACAGGCCCCGAACTTCCCACTTTGTTCGTTCTTTTATCCCTAGAGTTTCTAGGTTGTGGAACCTGCTGCCCGCGGAGGTCTTTCCTTCCCCCAAATCTTCAAGTATTTAAGTCCCGTGTCAACAAACTCCCTCTTACTTCTCTTAAGACACCCACGGTACGTTAGTATTTAGGCTTTTAGCCTTCGTGGTTTGTCCAAAGATAAAAAAAAATCCTCCAAACCTGCCGCAGGCTCGCCCAATAGAGGATTTTTGGGCTGTACTGTCTAGAAAGGTTTATCATGGAAGCTGGAAAGCACAAGATGAGGAACAATTAAGACGGCGAATTTACGAGAAATTAAGAGAAATTGAACTGAATTCCGTCCAGGACCTCATGAGAGACATTCGAAGAAATTTGCGTCTGGTAGAGCAGAATGGGCCACTCCACATAATTCGATAGTATAGTTTAGTTAAGTATTGAGTTGTAATTTATGATAACTAGTTAGTGTTTTAATAAATTTCTTCATTAAAAAAAAGATAAATGTTGTGTGCTAAAACTTTTAGGACATACTTTATGATATTTGTTGAAAATTATTATTTGAGTAACTGAATAGTTTTACGCATTTTCTAAAACTAATACTTTTTATTTATTACCGTTTTCAGTATTTTACAATAATTAAAAAATTACAGGACTTACCGATACGTGGCGATACACACCACCATTATATATTCACGAATATCAGTCTTATCTTATTTAAAACGATGCAATGCACCCAAACAAGAAAAAACAACATGAATCATATAAAGTTATAGTTAAATGTATTAGTAATCATCAGTGCTGCATTAAGACTGGGTGATCCCCTAATGTCTGTAGGACCCCAATTGTAAAAATTTTAAGGACCAAAAAAATTATTTTTCTATAAAAACACACACTATTTGCATTTTTTAACACCTTTAGCCAGCTGCAAAAGGAAATGTTTCTGTAAAAACACGCCTTTTCTTGCTCTTTAGCATGCCCCCACTACGTGATGCCCTAAGTAATTGCCTAATTTGCTTTTAGGCTAATCCGGAACTCGTAATCACATCACTTCTTGTACTACGTGTCAATTTAATTTAAAATTTGCCTTTTGGTTTCCACTTCAATTTCATGATGTCTTCCGCAATTGTTAAAAATAGGCACTACGCTCTCTGTGTTTGGGAGTCTTCTACAAGTGTTTTTGTAAATCTGTCTAGCTTCTTTAGAATTACAATTACTACAGTTTAATAAAAAGCATATGGTGATACTTTGCGCACCAAAAATATCTATTTTCTATCAAAATGCACATACTGATGCAACAATACATACTAATAATAAAATGTGATTTTAATTCGGATAAACATTACTTACATTAAAAGTATGGAAGACAAAAAATTATAAAAAAAAATTCTCGGCGTAGGTATTTATTTTTTTGCCTACTGACACCATGTTGCGGTGTTGCCAATTGTGTAAGGGATTTTGTTTGACTGTTTCTCTTCGGAAAATTGTATTTAATAAGCCACAAAAATATTTTTTAGAGACTGGTTATTAATAAATATATTGTATTGATTTATTTTACGCTATTAGGCATAAGATTTTAAATATTTAAGGTGCAAAATTAATTTATTTTGATGACTAAAAAGAAATAAGCTTAGCATATTTTTTTTCCGAAACGGCTGAAATTAAAGAACTGTTTTGCTTAGAATTTTGCAAGGAATGACATTATATTCCTATAACCCTGTATAATTGGGGTCACGAAAACAATACAAATCACGAAACTTAAGGGGGTGATTCTACTTGACAAAATAAGGGTCGAGCTTTATATAATTTTTTTCAAAATTTCATTCGTTTTCGAATTACAAGCCGACAAATTTCAATTTTTATTTTGGTTTTTTCGCCATATTGCATTTATTTTTCAACCAATCCAGTTGATATTTGGCACACAAATCGAGCTTTGCAGATTCTAAAATTTTAAGACCAAAATACTTTTTTAAATACCACCAGAGAGCACTTTATCTAAAACTTAAAATTTATTTACATCATAACTTTTTTATTTTAACAGATATCGCAAAGTTGGGGCGCCTTTATAGACAATCAAAAACTTAATAAATAAGGTACTCTTTATTAAAGTCGATGAACCTCACCGTTTAGGCACCAATAGACATTAAAGTTTTTCATCAATTTCAATCAAATTACCTACCTACATACAGTGTGTCCAGTAACTCAACCGACAAACTTAACCAAACAATTCTACAACAAAAATTTTTTTAAATATTTTACACACCGTAGTTCAAAAACTAAGACGTTTAGGACATATGTTTATATAAAGTTTTTTCTTATTTTCTATTGTAGAATCTAAAGTTTGTCGGTTAAGTTACTGGACACCCTATATGTATGTAGGTAATTTGATTGAAATTGATGAAACTTTGATGTCTATTGGTGCCTAAACGGTGAGACTTATCGACTTTAGTAAAAAGTACCTTATTTTTTAAGTTTTTGATTGTCTATAAAATGGCGCCCCAGCTTTGCGATATGTGTTAAAATAAAAAGTTATGATGTAAATAAATTTTAAGTTCTAGGTAAAGTGCCCTCTGGCGGTATTTAAAAAAGTACTTTTGTCATATGATTTTGGAATCTGCAAAGCTAAATTTAATGTGCTAAATATTAACTAAATTGGTTAAAAAATAAATGCAATATAGCGAAAAAACTAAAATAAAAATTGAACTGTGACGGCTTGTTACTCGAAAACGAATGACATTTGAAAAAAATTAAATGAAGCTCTACCCTTATTTTGTCAAGTAGAATCACCCCTTAAGTTTCGTGATCGATTTTTGAATCACCCTATATATACGACCCATTATCCATGGCATAATACAAAACTAAATAATTTGCTTTCATAAAAAATAATAAACGTTTATTGTCCACCCTAAAATTATTTTGTTACGGCAAAGATTTTTTGAAGTAATTTAAGGGTAGTCGCTAACTTCTAAAATAAACACAATTTTATGACTTGGGAAAATAATGACGCACGCCTTTGCGAGAATTTATATTTTAAAGCTATATTTGCCCAAAAAATTAAAGGGTTTGTTGGTTTTCACATGTCGGTATTAAATTGAATAAAATCTTCGGTAATTAAATATTTTAAATTCTTACTTAACCAAGACATAAAGAATTTTTAGGGTTTGAAATTTATTGTTGCAATTTATTTTGACAATTAAGGTTTACGAACTAACCGATATTTATTACACTGAAAATGTAGGGGGATGCGGTGCAAAAAGTTTTATATTTAATATAATTGCAGCAATATGAGTTTATTATATTACGCTTTAAATACCACCTGATCGATAAATAAACCTTCACAAAAAAGGTAACACTCTTTTATCTATACTACACTCAAAGTTTGGATTTTTTTATCTTTGGACAATCCATGAAGGCTGAAAGCCTAAATACTAACGTACCGTGGGTGTCTTAAGCAGGGTAAGAGGAAGTTTGTTAACACGGGACTTAAAAACTTGAAGATTTGGGAGGGATGGAAAGACCTCCGCTGGCAGCAGGTTCCACAGTCTAGAAACTCTAGGGATAAAAGAACGAACGAAATGGGAAGTTCGGGGCCTGTCCAATTGAACTGTATGGGGATGCATACGCGCGGCACCACGAGTTTCTCTGTTGGGAACTGCAAGAGGAGGGACTATACTGGACAATTCGTCGGAGCAGAAGCCGTAAAAGTATCTGTAGAAGAGCGATAGATCTCCCACAGCTCGACGATGGGCAAGAGAAGGAAGTCTTTGAGTAAGTAAAGGATCATTAATAAGACGAACAGCCCTTCTTTGAATGGCATCAAGAATGCTGAGGGTTGTAGGGGATGCCATTCCCCAGACATGAGAACAATATTCCAGAGAGGGTCGAATTTGGGACACATACAAAGTGTATAAATTGGAGGAGAAAAATACTTTTGGCTCGGAAAAGAAATCCAAGCTTTTTGAAGCCGCGGTGGCTATAGATACAATGTGCTTATGCCAGTTAAGGTTATTCTCAAATGTGATGCCCACAAGGTTAAATGTGTCCCCGCTCTGCAAAACCTGGCCACTCATAAGCAAAGGATGAGTGTTTGATGATTTTTTCGCGACAAGGAACACGATTGTGTTTTGGATGCATTAAATTGAACGAGATTTTTGGCACCCCAATCCAATATCAAACTGAGATCCTGTGAAAGAGATATCTGCATCGCCCTGCGTTTGCTTTCCAAGTCGGGTTGAGAGATTGGTTTGGGAACCTGAAAAGTGGAGTGAAGGGTACTATCGTCAGCATAACTATGAATGGGATTGGTTGTGGAAAAAAGAAGGTCGTTGATGTGAAGAAGAAACAAAGTTGGTGCTAGTACTGAACCCTGAGGTACTCCAGCATTAATTTCGTGAAAGCTTGAAGAGTGGCCATCAACAATGACTGATATACGTCAATTAGAAAGATAACTGGAGAGCCAAGAGCAGAGTTTAGTTGGAAGACTGTAGGAGGGAAGTTTATTAAGAAGTGCGTCATGCCAGACTTGGTCGAAAGCTTTAGATATATCAAGAGCAACGATCTGGGACTCACCTAGAAACTCAAGAACAAATAACAAGAAACAGAGATAAGAAGGAAGATTTTTAATTTAAAGTAAAGAAATATTTTAGCAAATATTTATATTTATACAGGGTGGCCATTTAAAAACAAAACAGAACTAATTTTTGGCGCTCCAGGTCGTACTGTGTGTCTACGTAAGTTGGCGTTATATGGAAAAGTTTTTTATTATTAATTTTACGAAAAAAGTTATTCTTTACAAAAAGTTCTGCATGGTCCAAAACCTAAAATGCACATATCAAATTGTGTCAGTCATGTACGAGGTTTGGCCAAAAATGTAATTTTTGCACACTATATTTTTGCTAATATCGCAAATTGTTATAAAGAAAAGATGTTCAGAATTAAAAATTACTTCCAATTTTGCAATTTTGTCCAGTTCCAAAAAAATGTTTCAATTTTTTTTCTGAGAAAATCGAAAAAATTTAACTTTGTTTATTAGTGCACTATATTTCATGATTATAAATGTATAAGGACAGTTTTAAATAAACTTTTTAAATTATTTATTGTTATTAAAACAAGCAGAATGTACAGTGCACTAATGTACACACCTACATTTTCTTGCTTTCGCAGAAAAAAAAAATCAAAAAATTTTTTTGAAAATAAACAAAATTGCATATTTAACAGTAATTTTTAATTCTAAACATCTATTTTTATAACAATTTGCGATATTAGCAAAAATACAGGTACTTTACTCCTGAGCAAAAATTACATTTTTGGCCAAACCTCGTACATGACTGACACAATTTGATATCTGATAATTGCATTTTAAGTTTTGGATTATGCAGAACTTTTAATAAGGAATAACTTTTTTCGTAAAATTAATAATAAAAAAGTTTTCCATATGCCGCTATTAATCGAGGGTGTGACTCACCCCTAATATTTAGGCGTGAATCACACCCTTGCCAGAAAGACTATTTGATATCTAATTTATCCTCTGGAGTGCTCTTTCTCTTACAGGTAATTTAATATTATCCATAAAAAAATTACAAGCTGCTGTCATATCAATAACAATAATAACAGAAACTTCTAACTTGACACATCACACGACCCCTCTTTCCATTTAAAATTTTGGGGGTGTGTCTCACACCTTCTAGATGGTTGAAGTTCAGGAACTGAAAGCACCAAAAAAGTGTTTCCCCTAAAATAAAAAATTGACAGGTCCAAGCGTTTTTCTTAAATACCCTGGGTGCCCACAATTAAAGTAAACTTATGCAGACACATAACATAAAAATAAAATAAGAGTTAACCATACATTTTTTCCATTAGACATTTATACAGACAAGTAATATAAAATAATAATTAATAGTTTAAAAAACTAAAAAACACGCTTTTATATGCAACCGAACTAAAAATTAGAAAATAATTTTTCATTAAAAAAAATATTGTCATTTCATAGTAAAAAGCGTGGGGTGCATTTTACTATTTTTTCATAACTTTTCCATCATAGATATTTGCAAATATAATAATTATAACATTTAATATTTTTATCACCCCACGCTTTTTACTATGAAATGACAATATTTTTTTAATGAAAAATTATTTTCTAATTTTTAGTTCGGTTGCATATAAAAGCGTGTTTTTTAGTTTTTTAAACTATTAATTATTTTTCATTTTTAGTTTCTGCTACTCTTGACAAAATGGCGAAAAAAATTTTTAATGAACAAGAGTGGCAAATTTTAAAATTTTTCCAACAGATTACAACTCACTAAAAAATTTCTTCTTCATTAAGTAGCAAAGTTTGAAATTTTGCCAACAGATGGCAATCCAGGCAATGTTTGGACCGTTGCCAATATATTGCAACCCACTAAAAATTTCTTCTTCATTTAATAGCAAAGTTTGAAATGTTGCCAACAGGTGGCAACCTAGGTGTTGTTTTTATATTTTTATAATATAAAGGAAAATTTTTTTCCTGGCGATCCAAAAAAGAATGTTAATTTTTATTAATTGCACATTATGTATTATGTATACATTACACATAATGTAATTTTTATTATGGAATCCTTGAACTCATGGTGCAACTAACCCTATATTTTTATTGTTCATAAAAATTGAACACCCATGGTGCAACTAACCAAATTGTGTAAAAACTAAAAAATTTCTTCTTCATTTAATAGCAAAGTTTGAAATGTTGCCAACAGATGGCATCCTAGGTGTTGTTTTTATAATATAATGGAATTTTTTTCCTGGCGATTCAAAAAAGATAACGGGATACTGTTTTTAAATTATTGCATCTTCATCGGTCCTTGACACGTGTGCAAAGTTTCAAAGAAATCGAATAGCTGGAAGTTGGTTAAAATTAGGCTCAAAGATTCCGTTACATAGATAGATAGATAGATAGATAGTTACAACCCAAGTTAATAAAAGCGTGTTAATAATAAGAAATCACCTTGAAAATCACCAACTTTTAACTTCTTATGTTATTTTTATGTGAAATCACAACTGCGCATATGCTTTAAAATATTTGACAGAGAGACAGACTAAACGTGACTTTTTATTGTCTATTCCTTATTTTTTATTTTATTTGGCTTCTATAAATGGGGTTATTCTAAATCCTTATCTTATTTTATATGTCATTTTTATTTTAATGTTATATTTGTCTGTATAAATTCACCTTTAGCTCTGTTTCGTTTTTAAATGGCCACCCTGTATAACTTTTTTTCATGATTTTTATTGTAAATTTAATCCTTAAAATTTGTCGGTAGAGTTACTGGACACCCCGTATAAAAATAACAATCCACTCATTTTTTAAATCGATAAACAACCAATGTATTATTATTAAATCCAAAGTGAACATTTCAAAAACTAACCCAAGATGTTCTTAAGTAGAGATGCGTGTATCTATCGAGATGTCAACAAAGTGAAGAGGTAAAACAAACACTTGAGCGGAAATAAAATAAGCCAAAGTACTTCGAGACGCGCTTTAATGCGCTTTTAGGTGTTTAAATAACACGCCTAGAAAAAAATCGAGACACAGTTTTAAGAATTGCTGACGCGTGGGATTTTTAAAGTCTATGTTTTATAATGGCGGGTTTTAGTCAATGTTTACAATACTTTTTTTCAGGCAATTGCTTATAAAAATTAATAAAGGTGTAGATACAAAAATAATATATTAAAAATATCGCCATACATATTCGCTACGTCCATATACACGTCGTATCAGCTTAATGCTTTCATTTGACTCTCAGTGTATTGAACACTAGTAGGTAGAGATTACAAAGAAAGTCTGCACGTAAACATTTTCTGATACTATGACACGTCGTTCTCGCTTTGTCGTCTAAAGACGCGTCTAAACTTGTAAAAATTTGCCAAACATCCGTCCAAAATAACTAAACGGTTTGCGCTTCTTTGACGCCAAAAACCGACAAGCTCTAAATCACCGGTGAATCATTCGCTAAGCCCTTAAAATTCCGTCCAATGAAGTTCCGTCTAAGTCCACGTCCGCGTGTGTGGCGTGGACTTAGACGTGGCGAGGTATGCGGCGTGGTATGCGGCGTGGTATGCGGCGAGGTATGCGGCGTAAAGCGGCACGGAGAATTGTTGCAAGTCTGGACGTGGCTTAATATCCACGCATTGGTTAAAATAGTGCATGATTGAAAACTAAAATTAAGCGACTTGGCAACGTTGCAGTTGCAAATTTAGAATATAATGACATTTTATAATCAAGTTTTGTTTTTTGTTGTTTCAGTTAATATTCTATTTTTTAATGAATTTTTATAATTTATGGGATGAATGTAATAAAAAATAAGAAAATAGTTAGTCTACAACAAGTGTTAAGCGTTTAAGTGGTTGCGATCATAGATTTCGTTAAAAATTCAGCAATGAAGCAAAACGTGCGAAGTCAGTTTTGGTTTATCTGCAGTTTAAGTCTAAATAACGCTTTATGGCTTTTTATAAAGTTTCTCGAAACACTGAATATTATCTTGCTTTCTGTTATTTAGGTTGTCAGACAATGATGCCTAATATTTTTCGTGAAATTTAATAACTAATCAGGTAATTTATGTAAATATTCTTCGCCAAATTGAATCTAGATACCCATTTTTATCAGCTGTTTGACCGAATTGCAACACTGTGCACCTTAATTTGAATTCCCAATAGTATTAAAGTGGCGCGACGTGTATACAGGGTGTACTTCAAGACGCGCTTTAATGCCTTTAGGTGTTAAAATAACACGCCTAGAAAAAATCGAGACGCAGTTTTAGGAATTGCTGGCGCGTTGGATTTTTAAAGTTGGTGTTTTTTAATGGCGGGCTTTAGTCAATGTTTACAGTTATTTTTTGCAGGTATTGTTTCTGAAATAAATATAGGTGTAGGTGTACAGGGCACATTTTTTTACTTTTTTCCAGATTTTTAAAGAATTCGAAATAGCCAACCAATGTATTTTATCTTGGAGAATTTGAAAAGTGTAACTAGAATACAATTTCATGAAAAACAAAATACATACGCCATAAGTATTATGTTTTAAAATAAAAACCTTATTTTTATTATTTCCTTTTTGGGTTTTATGATCAATTTAAAGTGTTTTTTAAAGGGTACTATAGGTCTATCTTCAACTGTTTTTGAGTTATTGAAGCTTAGAAAGTCACATCTTTGGCTTATATTTTTATAATAAATTATTCTTTAGATAAACAAAATTACAGATAGTAATTTTATATTACAAGTGTAAAAGAAATGACAGTGAAGCAAAAAGAACATTAAAAATAAATGAAATAAAATCTACTAGTAGGTAAAAACTATTTAAATAATTTAAGCCGAAAATAGTCCCAGACCTAGTGAATTCTTTGAGTAACGTTAGACCTGTAAGGCTGGAAATTTGTATAGTGATGAGTCATAGCATGCTAAGTACAAAAATCATCACCTGGCAGGCATCAGCCGTGCACATCATCACCCTGTATATTTTAAAAAGTTTAAAAAAATAATAAAACATAAAAAATTTGGATCTGTAAGCTTGAAATAGGATTTGGTTCATTTATGGTAAGGTTTGAAAAAAAAAATTGACAGGCGTTTTCGATGAGCAAAAGTACCTGCCAGGGGAACGGAAAGGTGTGGCTGATTTGAATTGCCATTTTTCCAGAAGTAATTAAGTTGGATGTACCTAATGCGGTATTTTTTTAAAGCTCTTTTAAAGATCTTTTTAACGGTGATACTCGTAATATAATACAGGGTAAAAAAATATTTTTGAGGCACCCTGTATATTATATTACTTATATAGACTTTATTTCACAAAAATAACTCGCTTAAAATCTATTGTTTTCTAAAATATAGCACTTATACATACCGGATCTGCTAAATAACATAACATGTAGGCATTGTGAGGAAAAGAGACAGTCTAACGTAAATACCGGCATGTAAACATTTCGTATTGGATGATTCACGTACATTTTTTGCTGTTGCTTTACTGGCCAATGTACCTTTTTCTATTGCTTATACGGTATACGTCGTGCGGTAACTTGATTATCAATTGAGTTTCTGTGTCTTAAACAGTAGCAGATACAAATTGGATAAAGAAGGCCTGCATTAAAAGTTCTCCTGATTTGAAGACGTGTTAGTCTGTTAATAGTAATTCTGAAGTGTCATGACTTGTATACAAATCATATGTTGCATGATTTATGTTTTTTTGCTTGTCTATGTTGAACCCTCTCTGTACGAAAAACCACAAGCTGCCATGGAAATTTAGGTACTAAATGCCACGCTTAAAAAGAATAATTGCATTCAAATTTATGAGAAAATTTTCTTGCATCACGTGCTCCATATCTCATAAACCGTTAGTACCTAAAGAAACACACGCACACAACAAATAATTACAAATGCCACATGCACACAAATCATCATCAATCAATAAATTCTCCACTTAATTCAATAATTCGAATGATTATCTAATTTTCATCGCCTCATTCTCATCGAATTGCAACTGTTTCTTCAACTGCCTAATTGCAATGACATTTGTACGATTGCTTTGCAGTAATCGAAATCAGGAAGTAGATAGACAACATACGCATGCATATATAGGTGCATGGAAAACAGATTTTTGATGTGGTTGATGGTAAAAATCGAAAGAAAAGACCGTTATTTTAGTTATTACGATATATTGGGTGACCCGAGGGCAGTGGCGGCGCCAGCTTCCTTTTAAGTTGGGCGAAGCCCGGATAAAAATTTTAAGGGTGGGCAACAAAATGTGCAAGTGCAGTATCTGATTAAACTTGAGATCAAAAATGTATTCCCCCTCCAAGCTGCAGCCATTGTAACTTTTTTTATCTTTGGAGAAACCACGAAGGCTTAAAGCCTAAATACTAACGTACCGTGGGTGTCTTAAGCGAGGAAAGAGGGAGTTTGTTGACACGGGACTTAAATACTTGAAGATTTGGGGGGGAAGAAAAGACCTCCGCGGGCAGCAGGTTCCACAATCTAGAAACTCTAGGGATAAAAGAACGAACAAAGTGAGAAGTTCAGGGCCTGTCCAGTTGGACCGTATAGGGATGCATATGCGCGGAACCACGAGATTCTCTGTTGGGAACCGTGAGTGGAGGAACAATACTGGACAATTCTTCAGAGCAGAAGCCATAGAAGTACCTATAAAAAGCGATAAATCCCCCACAGCCCGACGATGGGCAAGAGAGGAAGCCTTTCTGTAAAGTGTATAAATTAGAAGCGGAAAAATACTTTTTGGCTCGAAAGAAAAATCCAAGCTTTTTGAAGCTGCCGTGGCTATAGATACAATGTGTTTATGCCACTTAAGGTTACTTTCAAATGTGACGCCCACAAGATTGAAGGTGTCTTTGCTCTGTAAAACTTGGCCGCTCATAAATGGAGGATGAGTATTTGATTAGGTACTCTTTTCGCGACAAGGAACATGATTGTGTTTTGGATGCATTTTTACGCAAACTTGCGTAAAAATCGTTTGTTTTAAACTAGAGCTACATTTTAGCATCAAATATCACATTTGCAAACTTTTTAATTGTTTATCTTAAAAGAGGTAATATTTCCCTTTTAAAGGGGTCGGAGGGGGGTAATATTATCCAGTTTTTTTAAGGTTCGTTGGCGTCAGAAAAATCCAAATGTATATAGTTTCTTGCATTATTGTAATAAAACAATCGAATAACAGTAAAGATGTTTAAAAAATCGTTTTGTAAGCTGTGGACACCAAAAATTACTCATCTTACTTCAACCTTTAGTTATATTTCCTATTTTTTTTTAATAATACATTTCACATTTAAATGTTTCCTAACTATAACTGACAGGAGAAAATTTGAAATTTTTTAAATATTTTAGATAGTATATTTAATTTTAAACCAAAATTTTACATTATAATCCTTTTTTATTGACTACTGCCGCAACATACCAACTGTTAATTTTTAATAATGCGTATGGGTTGGAACATTTTTAAAATTCAGTGGTGTGTTCTTTAAAAAAAAAATGCTTGAACATGTCGATCTTTATTTTTACAGCAGCTTTTTAATGATATATTTATGTATACAGGCTGTTACAACTATCACCTTTATTTTTTAAAGAGAAAACTTCTATTATTTTTACATTTTTAATGTTATTAAGAATCTACCATCGATTTTTAAGATTTGTAAAAACACGTATGTTGAAAGAAATTTATTTAAAATTTAGAGGTTTAGTCAATTTTTGGAAAAAAACTCCCGAACACTTTAATCTGGCTGCGGTTTTTTATGCTAAGTTCATGTATTTAAATGAGTTTACCCTAAAAGGGCGCAGTAAATATAAAGATCGACGTGTTCAGCGTTTTTCAAAAAGCAACTACTGAATTTTAGATAAATATGTTCCAACCCACACCAAGACTTTCGAGATTCGGATGTCTTAAATAAGAATTGATTAAATTGTTTATAAAAATGGGATGATTTCTTTTAATGGTAAGTGTTTCTTTCTTTCTCATGCTCGATAAACAGATTGAGCGAACGGTTGGGCGAAAACAATTTAGGATGCGCGCTTGCCCAACCGCGCCCACCCCTGGCGCCGCCACTGCCTAAGGGACATGGAACAGAAAATGCCTTACTTATTTACAAAAGATAGTATTGTCATACTCTAAATTGATTGGTACTTGGTATAATTATCTGACAGAATTATAGATGGAATTTCTTGTTTGGGCACCTAAAAATATATATTGTCATTATAGAAAAACCATCCAAATAATTATCCACATATTTTTTGTAAATAGACCTTACTACATCAAGAAAATACATTTAATGCATTTTTATATTAAAAAGTATTATGGCTACGTGAACATTAATGTGCCGCCCGATATTATCTATAGCCTGCACATCAACATGTACTGACTAATTAAAAATCACTTTATTATATAACAAAATATCACATTTATATTTAATCAAGTGGTTCTTTGGGAATTTAAAAAGTGGTTTTCTGCTCTCGGTACAGTATAAATATACACATTTATATCCCATATTAAACAGTAAAAAAATTGAAGAAGACACTATACTAACACTTTAATAAAAAAAAATAAAAGTTTACAAACAGTTAAACACAATTTTTTCACTCCTTTTATTCTGGTTTGGTCACCTGGACAAAATGCATAATTATTTTTCTTGTTTGGTACTCTCAAACCCATGTGTAAAGACTCTTAAATTGGTATAAGTCTTATTGCATTACAAGAGTTCTGTTATTATTACAGTATAGGTGGAGGGTCATGGTTAGTTCTGGGTACTTAAATCTTTTTTTTTTTTAATTCCTTAATTAAACCCAAGACTAATACACACTTTATAAATCCACTTAAGCATTCTATGCTCACTTTTAGGAGTACCAAATAAGAAGAAATAATTAAGCACTTGTCGAGGTGTCCAAACCAGAATAAAAGGGTTAAAAAAGGTAAAATATTTTTAGGTTATTAGCACATCTGGGATGATTTCCTTGTTAGCATGACCTTGTTTTTTTGCTTTTGGTTTGAATTCCCTGTTCTCATTTTCACGCCACTTTGCTAATTTGCAAGTTAGCCATTTTACATATTCCATGAAAACAACAGTTTTGATGAACTCCTTAAACCGCTAAATTGCAGAATAACTTTTCAATTTTAAAATATTTAATTATAAACAATAGGTTTGCTAATTATGAAGTAAAAAAGTAACCATGGTTAATAACTTTTTAAAACAATGCAATATACATGGGTAATTAGTTTTTAAACCAATGCATTACATTTTTATTCAGTTGTTCTTTAAAAAAGAAATGAACAAATTATACTAGGATCTTCTTAATTTCCAAGACAGATAATTGGCCATATGAATAAAAAGAAGCAAATGCTTATACTTATAAAATTTAAAGTAAATGCTTTTGCTTAAGTATAAGCAAATGCTTTTGCTATATTTTTCTATATCATGAGCATTTTCTTCAAATTTTATAAGTATAAGCATTTGCTTCTTTTTATTCATATGGCCCAATGTAAAATAACAGTTACAATAGTTACGTTTCTAGGTTAATTTATCCTTAAAAAAGTGAAAATTTGTTTGGACACATTACGAGTATTTTCTCCAATTTAATAGCTATTTATGTATCAAGGGCGTTACTAGGACTATAATGCCCTGAAGGTCGAAAATAGCCCGACGGCCTCTAGCCCGAGGGCTAGATTTCGACCTGATGGGTATTATAGTCCAGTAAAGCCCGTGGTGCATACAATGCTTTATGTTTTACCCAAAAGAGTTTTTCAATGACTAACTACATTATTTATTCGCAATATAAAAAATAAGTTGCACCTGTACCTGTATACGTAAGTAGATAATGACTGGTGTTAAGTTTGACTTTGATGTTTCTATCAGTTAGTCAGTTGGCATTTTTTATTTAACGATTTGTTCAAAATAGAAGAAATTCCATAAAATATAAGAGAAAAAGCCATAAAAGCGACCGAAAATCTTTTGCCAGTTAAATCAAGGCAACAGTATGATCGGGAGTATGGCATATTAGGTATTTGGAAAGATGCGAACGCAATTCTTCAAATAACCGAAACCGTTTTATTGGCATATTGTCAGGAACTGGTAAGTTATTGATTTTATTTTAATACATATGTTTAACAAACTTTATTATTTTTAGTCGAAAAATACAGTCCGAACTCTCTCTGGACCAAGTATTCCACCCTAAGGTCTACGTTGATGGTCTATGAAAATATAGACATTTCGCAATACCATCGTCTCATATCTTTTTTAAAAGTTAAGTCGAAAGGATACGTCCCGAAGAAGTCTAAAGTTTTGGAAGGAGAACAAATATTAAAATTTATTTTGAAGAAGGCTCCTGATGATATCTACGTGGTACACAAAGTCATATTGGTAATGGGTGTTTTTGGAGGTTTAAGACGAGATGAGTTGGTCAAAATGACTATTGATGACATTGAAGATAGAGGAACAGTCTTGGTTATAAAGGTACCAGAAACTAAAACTTCAACTTCAAAAAGTTTTACTATCATTGAAGAAGATTTAGGCGCTTAAAATTTAATTAAAAAGTACACAACATTAAGACCAGCTGGAATAAAGGAGCGAAGATTCTTTCTTACATATAGAAAGGGTCGATGTACAGTACAACCCATTGGAAAAAATACCATAGGAAGCGTCCCAACATTGATCGCAAAATTTTTAAAATTGGATAATGCAGAAGTTTACACCGGCCACTGTTTGCGTCGCACATCGTCAACTTTACTTGTTGAGGCAGGTGCTTCGTTTGAAACGCTAAAACAACATGGGAAATGGAAAAGCTCTTCAGTAGCTGAAGGTTATATAGAAGAAAGTATTTCATCCAAAAACAAAGTAGCCAAAATAATTGCCAATTTAGTTAATTCCGAGGTTAATTCCGTATCGACTATTAAAAATTCTTTAATGGACTGTTCTTCTATACAAAATAGCGTTAGTGCTACCAACGCTGCTACCATCACAAAAAACACCGACCATTCTATAGTGGGATCAGCTATATTTTCCGGGACATTTCAAAATTGTAATTTTTATTTTGGAAATAAAGTTTAATTTTTAGTATTGTTTAAAGAAAAATTATTTTTTGTATAAACTTGACCTTTATTGTGAGAGAAATAAAATTGGATAGGCAATAAAATTTCCATATTAGTGCATTAGAGCATTATAAGCGGGCATTATGATAATGCCTAGGTGTGATAGCAGGAATTATTGCTACCATAACATATTCCGTTTCTAAGGTATTACAGATCAATAATAGATGGGTAAAACATAAAAAAATTTAATGCTCTGTAAAAATAGCAAGTTGACCAGCTTGTTTGGTCAAGTTTAAAACGTGTGTGTCCAAAACTAAACGGTTTACTTAACAAGAAAAGAAGTTCTAAAATCTTTGAAAAATTACAAAAGAGCGATCAATGCTAATTGGGTTAAAGAAAGCGGAAATTTTACATGATTTTTTTCTACAATAGGTTTAGGATGTGTTTGAGAGATTAGAGTACCGAATTTGTATTTAAGTGAAGTTGGAAGAATTTAGATCTTTATAAGAATCAAGTGGGTTTAAGCGGGTATTTTGGATGTTTGGTAAATAGGGTAAATCGTTTTAGTTTTGGTCGAGTTAGCTTTTAAAAGGGTGTATTGAAAAATACTTTGCTAGGTACGTCCTTTATGTCAAACACATCACGTACCCTTTCGTAAGACCATAGCTTACAAAATATTAGTTTTAATAAAGGATCTAATATAAGAGATACAAGGTGGCCGTTTATATTTTGACCCATTTTAATCGCAAATTTTTTAAAAGAATTGAGGTATTAAAATGAGGTTTTTGCAGACAGCCTTAAATGTTTTAATATTTTTTTTACCATATTTTTCCATTTTGTCGTTACATTGCATCAGCACAAATACAAAATGACCGATTTCTCAGGGCAGCTTGTTTATTTTAAATTAAACACCCTGCCTATATCTCTATATTCTTAATATTAAATCTTTTTCTTTAAAAACGCATTAAATAAACTATACTTATTTAAAAAATTATCAGATTTATTAACCTTCAAAACTTGACTGCACGGCAATTAAGAGTTTTATTTGATAATTAAAAACTTGCTTTACAAAAAAAATACGCCACGACAAAAATTACCCCTACGTAAAACTATACACGTCGTGCTAGCTCGATAGGTTCTAATTTTTTTACTTTTACTTTATCCAACGTCTACTTTTCTCTAGCGGAAGGCGGAAGCCAAAAGTAAAGTTTTTAAATGTTTTTCCCAAAGTCGATTGATGAGATAAGGTCACGACATTCGTCATATGGACTAGCGCGGCTGTGACGTCAAGTCGGGCCATTTTCGGCCATGTTTGATTTTAGGCAGATCAGTGGCGTAGAATTAAGGAGAAAACAAAAAGAACTGTATGTTGTAAACAAAATTTATTGGATTATTTTAATAGGCATAACTTAAAACAAAACCATAAATGTGGTTTAATTATTGAAAATTAAATATTATCAAAGCGACGACAGGACGATGAGGTACCTGGCAGAGCAAAACATTTTCCATAGTTCCGTAATTCAAAAACCATTTTAAGAACTTTGTATACAGGGTGTCCGCTAATGAATGGTACACAGAAAAACCACAGATTCCTTATGCCAAAATATTAAGATTTAACCAGACATACCTAATATCCTAAAGTTTATAATAAGGAAGAGACGGAGGTGTCATAGTAAAAATCTTAATAAAACGGTATCTAGGGGTTTTTAAACATTAGCTTTTCAGATCTAATATTCATTTTTGTGTGTAGACTAGAGGGCGATGGGTACACTATTTAAAATTCTCTAAAAGTACTCAATTTTTTGGTACTACTCTGTATATATGTAAACTAGTAAGTAAACATATCAGAAATGATCGAAATGCATGAATAATGAATATTTATATTTCTTTAACATCCCGTATCTTCCTTATCATTAAGTTTTGGATATAGGTATGTTTGTTTAAATCCTAAATGGGTATTTTCGCATAAGAAATCTGAGGTTTTTTTGTGTACCATTAATTAGCGGACACTCATCTGTATCATATGTATATAAAAACACGAATGACTGAAAACTATTCGACTAAACACTATCAAAATCTCTAAAATAAAACTAGTCCAAACCTATAATATGTGAAGTCTCTAAACTAACCAAAAAACATTAACAACTGGAAATCCTTGCAAAATATACAACCAAAATGAAAATGGCAAATTTCCACAGTTTTTACCAAACAAAGCTTCGACAAGGCATGACTCTGTCATCAGCCGATAATGCTACCAACTTTGAACAGAACTGCCAACCGAAATCGTAATTCTCACACCTTCACGTCCTTGACAAAAGCTATCACCGGTCTTGCTTATGTCTAAACCCCTTCTCATAAAGAAACTCTGGTTTCTCCCTAGCAATCATCAAAAGAGTTTAAAAATTTGCTCACTTGACAAATTGTCTGGTATTGTAAATATTATCTTTATATCACGATCAATATCAAATATTTGATGGCGTATTTATTTAAGAAATTGAAAATCATTTTGTTGATTTATTATTGTTAAAAAAAAAGAGAAAAATCATGCTTATAAAAAAATAGTATACAAACTTCAGTAAAAAGTTTTATTACTGTCTCTAGAAACGATTGTTCTCTTAAAAGTAATACAACACTTTCCACGTCGGTATGTAAGGGGTCAACCATAAATTACATCACAAGGATTTTAGAACTTTTAAACCTCCCCCTCCCCACCGTCACAAAATGTCACATTTTTAGGACCCCGTCCCCCCTGATGTGACGTCACACATTTTCACATTTATGCATATATTTAAAATTAATCAACAGAAAACATTTTTTTGCTATTTTTATTAAGTGATCCCTAATAAATTCAACATAAGACCGCTCTAGAAGTTAAATGTTGCGCGACTTTTCAATAATTATTATAAAATATAAATCAAGTTCAAACCTTTTCAAAATTCTTTAATCACATATAAATTTTGTGTTTTAGTATTTTCAATTTTAATATGTGACGTCACAAAGCTTTTAATCACTCCTGCCCCTTGTCACACTATAATCAATTTTGGGCGTTCAAGCAAATATAACCGCGGTAATAATTAGCGACAACTTTGACGTATAATACATTATTTAAACGTCAAGATAACCGATTGGTCAATACCGTTTTAGAATTGGTCCTTCGCCTAAAATTGATTTATGTCATGTAGTATAATACCCCCATTAACTTGTGACGTAATTTATAAATTGTCCCTAATGTGCTATAAATAAAATTGCACTTAAATAAAATTTGTAGCAAAAAAACATTTAAACTGTAAAAACAGTTAAGAAATTTAGTTATTGTTTAATTTGATTGGAAATTAATCTGCTTTTTAACAAAATAGTTAAAATATTTGAATAATAAATGACTATTTTATTATTTCCCATTGTTCTTAATGGATCAGTAAAAACTTTTACCTGAAAAAACTTTTAATTTTCAAGTTCATTCAAGTTTTAGGTATTTCACTTCGAATTTGTTACGGTATAAAATAAAGATGTTAACATTAGGCCTACTATCAACATAGCCTAACAGGTCAAACATACAAATTTAATTTTCCCTCTTTTAGTTTCACGTTCATTTGTTTTGATCATGGTAGCACTTTTTTCTTAACACGTGTAAAAATGTACACAGACCTGGCAACTTATTGATAAATTTACAGCGTTTAAAAGTTTAAATGCCATAGTACTTTTAGCAACCAAAAAATGTAATACTAATAATGTGATAAAATTCCTAATTTTGAAGTAAAAAACATTTATGAGTACCTCAGTAAATAGTGTAGCTTTCAAGAAACTAGGCGGTAATTTTTACATGCAGACAAAATTTGGTTCATGAATTACCCTCATTATATAACAATAAACTGAAAAAACTTATTAAATCATAAACATCCACCCAATTTGCCAGATTTAGCTTACTTGAGGTCTGGATGAGCTTATTCCTCTAAAAATTCGCACAAATAAAATGTTTTCCATTAAAAAAAGTCGTGATAGCAACCGTGAAAGCGTATCCTGACAGTCTTTTTGCAATTCTTATTTTAGAATGGTTTTCATAACTTAGAAGATCACTGAAAGAAAAGTGATGAAGTTTAAGAATACTATATTAAAATGTATTTTAATATTATAAACTCGCAAACTCAAGATTTTTCGTAACATAGGGTCTAGAAAAATAAGAATTTGAAGGTGGAGAATTAAAAATAAAAACCTGTACTGAAATGGAATATTACATTACAAGTGTAGAAAATGACTAATTTCACACGAGTGTTGTACACTATTTTTCCTACAACCACAAATTATTCACCAAAAAAAAGTTTGTCTTTACAGAAAAAATAAAAACAATTTAGAACTTTGCAACACTAGGGTGATTTTTACTTTGTAACACTAGTGTGATATATGTACTTTTCCTCACTGCTATATTATACTGTTTTGACAATATTTTTACATCGAAAATCACCTACCTAAAAGCATTATATAAATTTTATCATTTTGGAATTTAAAGAGGCCCTCACTTAATAAAAATTGTTTGGTTTGGTTAGGTAATAACGGAAATAGTTTAATACGGTTTTCTTAAAAATTATTGATACTTACATATTTTAGACACTCTTCTAAATAAAACGTAAGAGGCGCATATCCAAATTATTCCCTTTTTTAAAAACATCCGTAAACAAACTTACGGGACCAGGGAGTGATCCCATGAAAAATTACATTTTTCCTCATATTTTTAAGAAAAAATATAAAAATATGAAAATTGTAAATGCATAACGTAAAGTCCTAAAAGTAAGAAAAACTACTACTAAACGTCAGTTATACCATGCAAAATATGGAAAGCATTTGGAAACGTCGGAAGGGTCTGATTCTATTTATGAATGGATAAAAGAAAGTGGATTCATAAAGTGTGTATTAGCCTCAGGTTTAATTAAGGGAAAAAAAGATTTAACTAGTTGTTAGAGTGCACGAAGACAGAGAGAAAGGAATTTGATCTATGGGAGTTTTTTCTCTGGCGCTTTAAGTCGAACGGTCGAGCGGCAAGGCTGCCTCTATAAAGTGCGTGCTCAAAGGTAGGAGGGAGATTTTTAATTTAATCTACTTACCTGACAACACTGTGCCACTGAGCGAGCAGTCAGTGAAAGTTGTTTTTTGTGGTTATGTCTATTTTTGTTCATGTTTTTATTTTTCGGAAATTTTATTATTACTCTTTTTAATATTAGAAGAAAGCTCATACTGTGTAGTAACTTAATGTTAATAAGATGATTTTCGCTAATTTGGATTCTACTGTTTAAGGTAAGTAAAAAGTTTTTTTACTGTCACTACAATAAATATGTCACTTGCAAAACCAATAGCAGTTTTTAGAATGACATGATAATATATATCACACGAGTGTTGTAAAGTACTTTGCAACACTAGTGTGATATAACGCATTTTCTATGCATGAAACCAGTGTGCTATTTGCTATTTTCACAAGTGGTCGTAGGAAAACTTATATTTTTATATGGGGTGTCCGGAAGTCAACGAAAATACTAAAAGAGTTAATGGAATAACCCATAAGCATACAGAAAAACATACAATGACCTCAATTAAAAAAAAATCAATAGTGTTTGCGATTTTAGCACTCGAAATCCGTCAAAATCATTGGTTTCAATTTTCGATTGTCACACCTAAATAATTGCATATTTTTAAATTTTAATTTTAATTTTGCAGAACTAAATAGCTAGTTCATTGATCAAAGATCATCATTAAACCAAAAGATGTCTCTAAAAATCAAGCCTCACCATTCCTATGCTTTCAATATTTGCTGATGACGTTTGTCAAAGTCAAATACATGACAATGTGATACCATAGTAACATGTTATACTGTGATCAAATAATTATAATTAATATAATTATTTGATGTTTCGTCACCTTAATTGGAAGACCAACTAACTTCAGTTGTAATAAAAAATACGATGCCATTTTTAGCCTAATAAAGAATAGCATCAAAATTATATTTTCTTATAAAACCTGGATTTAGGTGGTTTTACAATTTAAGGTGACGGTTGATATTTAATAAGCTAAAAAATTTATTTTATGCTACCTAAAACAAAAATTAAAGAATTATTTTGACGGGAGAAAAATAATATGTGCAACTTGACTAGAGCCTTGTCCAGCAAACTCCACCATCGTTCGGAAATATATTGTTTGTCCTATATGTTACATAATATATTATTTTTTCATGACTTCTATGGGCTGTTAAAATAATTTAAAAAGCTTTTAGTACGCTATATCGTCGTGTCGCCCCTACGCGATTCCGGCCTGTACCTCGCCATAGAACTTCCTTGCTACCTTCTGGGCGCCACCCATCTCGCTTCTTGCAGCACCTCCACGATCGCGGGCCTTTTTCGGCGCCGATTTCGTACCTTTGATCCATTCCGACCTTGTTCGCACCCTGCTTAAACCTTTTGTGCCTATTCTTATTCCCGTATCTCGATAACTGCTAGAGATAGCCCTTCGTTGCTTCTGTGAGGTAAAGGAATATTTATTGGACAGATTTAGGCATCAATAGAGATAGTTTAGGATCAATAGAATGAGTATTTAGGCTAAATGTGTAGTGTAATTTATACGTTTAGATATAATAATAGGAAAGAATGTCGAAACAACTAGAAGCTGAAAAGAATTTTAAAAATGGAGTAACAATTATTAAACACAAAAATTGTAAAATGTCATTAGTACTTACATGGGCAATTATACAGGGTGATTCTTAACCTATGGTAAGCTGTCAGTGTAATTAATTTTATTTTAAAATTTTTTCCAAAAAAAGCAAAATCAGCGGGAAAACTACAGAAAACATACCTTCTTGGGAATGTTCATTACACACAATTGCCCTGAACGCTCTGACTCTTGGTCTTTCTTTTTACTATATACAGGGTGGGCCAAATTAAACTTTTTTAAAATTTTTAAAGGGCTAATAGGTAGATATGTTTTCTCTAGGTTTGCCAATTTAGGTTATATAATAGATTTAGACAGTACTGGACTTACAGGACTTTTTCCAAGACACTGTATTTAACCTCTTTGCAAAAGAAATCTAATTTAGCTATAATTAAGCTAATACGTTTTTCTTGTGGACAAACTATGGGAAATGATTCAGTAAAAGCGAATCTGTCAACAATTTAAGGATTTGTAAATTAAAATTATTTTTGATAAATAATGCTCCCCTTAAAGCATGCATTTCTCTCGATTATAAAAAAAAGTCTTTTTAAGTGTCCTTTGAAAATCAAAAATGTGAGGTTACCGTGGTTACCGAGTTGGATGCTGACCAAACTAAACAGTAAATTAATTAAAAATAAACGTATTAGCCTAATTGCAGATAACATTAAATTTTTTTGCAAGTTTAATGCATCATTTTGGAAAAAGGCCCGCAAGTCTAGTACTGTTTAAATTTATTTGACCAAAATTGGCATATCTAGAGAAACCATATCCACCTATTAGCCCCTTAAAAATAAAAATGATGGGCACGACAGATAAAAAGTTATTATTAGTTAAAAAATGTGCAAGTTTAATTTGGCTCACGCTGTAGATCATTGGACGATGATGCCATGATGATATTTAAATTATTTTCTAGAATGTAATTTGTTATCAAATTTGATTTAGATGACCATTTTTATTAGCTGATTAAAACTGCAACAATGTATTCCTTAATCTAAATCAAGGGTAGCCATTGGCGATTTTAATCTATTTAGCGGCACAAAATGTGAA
This sequence comes from Listronotus bonariensis, assembly GCA_014170235.1. Lineage (NCBI taxonomy): Eukaryota > Metazoa > Arthropoda > Insecta > Coleoptera > Curculionidae > Listronotus > Listronotus bonariensis. The sequence continues at coordinate 83,275 of JACEGR010004071.1, forward strand.
ATTTAAGGTTTGAAAAACTGCTCTGAATTGGTCATGAAATAGTCATAATTGGTCACGAAGTGTGACGGATTGGTCATCCATACACCAACTTTTACAGCGTGTTTAAAATATCAAGGTCCTCAAAAAATTTTAGCGCCTCAAATTAATCATACATGGAAGAATGCAATTGGTCACAAAATGGTCAGTTTTGGTCAGTATGATTAATTAATTGGGTAGCAAGTTTAAATAATTCCGTATTAAAGGACAATAAATTTTTTTTAGCAGCACCCTAATACAAATTTTAGATTTAAAAACAAATTTTGAACGCTGGTAACAATTAGAGAATTGGTCATTGGTATTTAATATTTGGTCAAAAATACTGGAATAAATATAAGGACTTGCTTCATAAATATATTAACGACCTCAACATTAACATTTGGAGGTCGTTTCATGCTGTAACAATTGGTCACGATTGGTCATTAGGTCAAAGTAATTGGTCAGCAGTAAAATTGAACTAAGACAAGGTAGTTTAAATATACAGACGTGGTTTTACACTTATTTTTTGAAAAAATATATGTAGCACCTCAATATCTACATTCAGAGCTAAATGGGTTACGAATCTCAGTCAGTCTCAGTGACCTACTGACCAATCGTGACCAATTTGTGACCAAGTTTTGTAGCACAGAATGAGTCCTGAGTAGTCATATTGAGGTGCCACCTCTTTTTATGTAATAAGTAATAATGGAATATCACATTAATATAAAAGATAATAATATTTTTAGATATTAACATTGGTCAGAATTCTGGGTAATTTATAATTTGGCAACTTGTAGCTTATTGATTTAACGCATAATGTATTAGTGTATTTCTTCAATATCACATCCCCTTTCGGTTTTTGAACGGATTATTAAAAAAATTTAACTTATTAAATATATATTAAATAAATGCATATTTTCAAATAAAACTGACAAATAAAAAATTAGAGATGGCTGCTGGGCTCCATCTTAAAAAAAAATTGGAGAGAGGAGTCTTTTTAAAGCTCCTGACGAGTTCTTTATACCCCTAGAATATAAATTCAGTAGCATTACCTACTACAAAATGGCGGTACTTTAAAAAGTGTCTAAATATGAGATTTGAATGTCCATATTTCCGAAATTAATAAAGTTAGATGTAGTAGGTCCTAGTTAATGAACCATTGTCCTAATGCTTTTTAAAAGATAATTTTTTCCAAGATGGCGCCCAGCAGCAATCTTAAAATTTTCTCTGCCAATTTTACTCCTAAATATTGCATTTAAGCATTAATTTCATATCCTAAAGTTTTTCTTTAATTAATCCGTTTAGAAAATAGAATAACGGGTGACATTAATGAAATACACTGTATACAAAATGTTTACTAAATTATTTTAATGAACACTTTTCCTGAAACAAGTTTAATCTCATATACGTAAGAGAGTGAAATTAACTTACGGGAGGTCTAAAGCTCAGTTAAGTGACTTTTAATGTGTAAATTTATTCTGAAGCCTGAAATAAATTAAGAAATTACTTCTAGAAACTGGTACTGGTGGCAGTGAGACATGTAAATGTTGAGGGCTATTAATATTATCACAAATTAGTTGTTATAACTATTTATCATGTGTCATTATGGTTCATCAATATCTACTATCATCACAAACTACTTGTGACTATTAGTTAACATTGCCGCTAATATTGTTTGTGATTAATTAAATAGTGTCGTCACCTAACAATGATTTAAAAGTGTGTTTTTTATTTTTTGACCAAAATAGTTTTATTAATCTTTTGATATTATCACAGATTGATATGAAATATTATTTGTTAATCGAGCAGATCATCACATATAACTATGCATTAAGTATAAGAGCTAACCAGCTAAAAGCAGTGAAATATGTAAATGTTGAGGGCTATTATTATTATCACAAATTACTTGTTCCTATTATTTATCAATATGGTCGATCATGTCTACTATCATCACAAACTACTTGTGACTATCATTTAACATAACAGCCAATATTTTTGTAATTAAATAAATAGTTTCGTCACCTTAAAATGTGTTAAAAGTGCCTTTTCTTATTTTGGTTTACAAAATAGTTTTAATAATCTGTTGATATTATCACAAATTTTAATTAAATATTTGTTAACCCAGCATCTTATATATTTTTGTAAATATGGCCATTGCGATTTACGTGAGCTTGAAGTAAATATAAAGAATAAAGATGTTGTAGTTTTCGAGACAAAAGGCGCATTTCGGGGTCTCAGCCGCTTTGCCGCTGGGTATTACAAATGTTAAAATTATCAATAGAAAGTCCTAAATATGATGATTTTGATATTTGTGATACTCAGTGGGAAAACGGCTGAGACTGCCTGAATGCTCCCATTGTTACTATTTCTTCATATATCCATTTTCATATTATCACAAATTTGAATTAAAATAAAAACAGAGATAAGTAGGAAAATTTGTGCTATTTAAACAAGACTCAGTTTGACAAAAATGCATTTTATATTTTTGAAAAGTGCATTTGAATTTATTCGAATTAATCTGCCCCACTTTCCTCTATCATTGTGAATCCGGGTCGGTGCGGGTATATGTGTCCAGACCTTTATTAGGTACACGCATAAACTTAAGCTGCTAAGATTATTTTATAAATTGGTAATAAAACTTAACTATTTCCCAAATTAATTGAACTAGGTTTTAAACTAATTTTGCTTTTAATTAGTTTATAATATTTTTTAATGAACTAGACCACCCTTGGTCTGATGACACACCTGGCTTGTCGTCAGCTCTGTTTTCGGTAGTTTTTATTAAACTTATTATTTTACCTGTAAATCTCTAGCTCCGAGTAGTTTTTGCACGTATCACTCTAAGTTTATTTTAACTCCTTTAAAATTTGGAAGCAAGATACAGTTTTCGTTCATTTTCGGTCGAGTTAACATGTCTGAAGGCAGTTTTTGCTGGGCATGGTGGATGTGAAGATGTGTTGGTTCCCCGAGGAAGACAGGAAACTCACGCTAAATTGAAGGCATCTTTCTTCTGGAGCTAAGTGCTGTGAGCGAAGATTCCTATATGCTGATGGCTTTTCTGTTTGGTATTGAACACGAGGTATTTTCCAAATGGCGGGAAATGGATAGGCGTGCCACGGGAAGTGTCAGTTTTGACAGTAAAGGTTATAAGCAAGACCAGTAGCAGTTCTTGATTTGATAGCTGACAAATTATGCATTGCCTCGATTTGTTTATTTTAATAGCTACATTTTTGAAAAAGTTTGGGAATCTCTGGGAGCACAGGCTCGATTATCCAGAGTTTTCACCTACAAAGCCCTGAAAAGCAACACGACTGGAAAGGGGAGAACTGACAAATTGCCTCTGTAGCAGAGCCAAATAACAAAATCAAGATCAAGATCAAGAAGCAAGATATGTTTTAAAAACTGAATAAAAATATCCGAGTTGCAACAGAAACAACTTTTAAAATATTCCAGGATTTTTTTATTTATTATTTATTATTTTTTTATATTTATTATTTTTTAGTTTAAATTGACTAAAAAAGCAAGATTATTTAGAAACTTTTACTATTACGATAAATGTTTTAGTTCAGAAAATAGGAGTACATGATAATATTTTGCCACTGTCAAGACTGCTAATACTATGGAAAAAGATGAGCTTTTGACGTAGGTAGAAATTAAAAAAAACAAAACTTTTAGGGGCACAGGCATTTTAGGGGAAAATTATTATTGGTTAATTCTTTGAAGCAAAAGAGGATATATTGTAAAAATGTTAATTACTAACAATATGAAAAATCATAATATCGAATAATTGACTTTTTGTTTTTAATCATAAATTATTATGGTTATTTTACCTGTTGTCATTTATAATTAAAAAAAATGATGGCCATAATATTTTATTAAATTATTTGCACGAAAGGTCGTTCCTAATATTCCCTTAACTTAAATTATCCTCAGTAATGTTCTTTTTGTTAGTTTCGAATTGAAAAAATTATATCTCCCCGCTAACTAAGAATAATTTTCTTTAATAATTTTTCTTAACATCGAAAAAAATCGCAGTAATAAGTTAAGCGTTATAGATATTACAGCGCTTATCTTCAGACAGAACCCCCTTCGTAACTTTTGAATTGTTTGGTATTTTTTCATGAAAATTTGAGAACTTCAGTATAAAAACTTAATCCAAATTTTAGGCCAAAAATGGCAGATATAAATATCAAACAAGAGTTGGGCGCCGATTTGAAATAAAAAATTAAAAGTAAAGGGGGATAATGTGGCACATCATTTTAAAGCTTTTGATAAATAATTTATAACCCCATAATATAAAATCACTACCTTAAACTACTACAAAATTTCGGAACTTTGAAAATTACCTGAATTTCTGATTTGAATGGCCATATTTCCGAAACTGTTAAAATTAGATATACGTACTGTAGTATTTTCTTAAAGCTCTTTTAAAGATCTATTTAATAGTGATACTGGTGATAATATACAGGGTAGGTCAAAGAGTATATATTTTTTAACGACGCAACCTGTAATTTTATATATTGTTACATTAGCAATTAAACGGTTTTTAAAAGACCTTTAAGAAAATTCCACATTTATTATAAATAACCTTATTAGTTTTGGAAATATGGCCATCAAAGTCAAGTATACAGGTAATTTTAAAAGTACCGCCATTGAGTAGTATCTATTATATTCTGGGGTTATAAAGTACTCTGCAGGAGCTTTGAAATGATATTCCACAAGACACCTCTTTCCATTTATTTGTTTTTCAAACGTTGGCGTCCAACTTTGGTTTATGTTGTATTACTAAAGTCCTCAAAATTTTCATTAAAAAACCAAACAATTCAAAAGTTAGGACCCTCGTGCCAAGTTTCAAAAAATGTTAATAAGTGAATCTTAAATTATTCAATAAGTTCCAAAATTACCAAATTTTCGGTTCAGGTAAAACCACACAGGCATCTGTAAAATGAATGTTGTCATTGATATTATGGATGGTGGAGGGAAGGATAACCATCTTTTATGGCGGACAAGTTGAAAAAGTGGCTATCGGAATGTAGCAAGTTGGGATGGCGCCACAGTAGCCAGTGGAGGAATTTTGGTATTTATTTCCTTTTTTATTTTGTATTTATCTAGCCTTTTTCATTTTGTATCTCACTCTAATAATTCATGCTCATTGGTTAAAAAATCCCCTCTGGTTAAAGTGGCGCCACCTTAAGTTGCTATTTTCGACGGACACTTTTTAAAACATTCAGGGCAGATTTCCAGTGACAAAAAAATTTGTGCGTCACGCTCCAGGGCTTGAAGCTCTTGAACTGCTCTAAAAAGTTAGTCACTGGAACGCATCTTTGGACAAGGAAAGAGAGATACTTTAAGAAATTTTAAAATTTCGTTGTTTTTAACCTTTCTTGGCTTTATAATAATAATTTCTTTTAAATATCTAATTTCATTTTAAATAAATAATTTTAAAAAATCCATCCTTAACCATAAAAAACATGTGTGAAGCACAAAAACCAAAAAAGGGGTTGGTGCATGAGGGGCGAGGGGAAAGAAAAACGGAGTAGCTCAGGTGTATAACACTTTTCGTCACTGGAACGCCATAAAGTAGAACGAAATGCTCCTAAGCTACTCGGGAGCGCTCTATTTGCGTCACTGGAAAGCCACTCTGATGGTTATCCTCCCCTCCACCATCCGTAATTATTATAAGGAAAAGATAGTGACAGTCAGTATTTAAATTTGCTGTTGGCTGCTGTCGGTTGTGTTTTACCTGTACCGACAATTTGGTAATTTTGCTATTACATATAATTAAATAATACAAGATTTGTTTATTTTTTTAAGTTACTTATTTTACATTTTTTGACGTGACAACGTCTTATAATTCGATGGACCCGGCTGCACGCACCAAAAAATGACTCATGCGGCGTTACCTCTCGCGTTCCATTTAAGGCTTGAAGTGCAAGCGAGAGCGCGGAACGAGCGACAAAGAGGCACAATCTCCGCGTCGTTCGACATCTGTTTCTCTCCTACTTAAGTGACTGTGCAGTGAAAAGTGAATGTGGTGTCAATTGTTTATAGCAACGATAATTGCGGCGATAAAGGTAATTATTCTTTCAACGTCGTCACGTTTAACCATCGTCAGTAAACCGACTTTGCAGACAACCAATTTTTTTGTAAAATGTACAGGGGAGTCAATAATTAACCCCGTTAAAATTTACATGGGATTTCCCATGTTCCGCTCGGCGACCCGACGCATCACCCGGGATAGGACTTCAACGTTATTTTTTGTGGTATTTCTAAAACTATGCAAAAGACAGTTAAATTTTTATAACCGGAAAATGATGTCCCTTTTTGTCTGACTTGTGTCGCAATAAAATTTTTCTTGGAAATAGGTGATCTTAGGTAAATTCTTGAGGTTTACAAAAGGCGTTTTATTATTTTTATTGTGAGTTATTCTTAAGGTGCAGGTCGGTGTAAAGGGCTTTTTATTTTATTTTTCTTTATGAAGTAGACGTGAATATAAAGTAAATGGTATAAAATTATACACGTTGTGCCAGTTCAAAATTAAGATGGGAAATTTTTACTAATGCGTGGAAGCCAGACGGTTTTAGGCGAGACATCCTTTGTCTTGAAAACAACTTACAACTACCTTTTCTTAACCTTTTAATAAAAAATATTTAAACAATTTTAAAACAAAAATTTACAGGAAACCTACACATACAAATAGATACTTAAATTTTAACTCAAATCACCCAATAATGGTTAAAAAGGGAGTTGTAAAAAGTCTATTTGATTGCATTAATTTACTACATGGTTATTTCTGACATACCAATGTAATTTTTTACAATACTTTTCAATACAGGTGGTTTATCCGGTTGAGCCCCACTGCTGACTGAACTAGCATTCGAAGCAAGACCTTTAGATAGTACTGCACCCCCTTGTTTTACGGACGGATTTTTGTGAGTTTGCATATCCGCTGGGACTTTCTTAAGATCTACGATATATAAATAAAAACTGACTACCTTCTGACTATTTTTTACAAGTTGAAGCACAAAACCTTTGATTTAAATGTAGTAAAATATTTGGAGATGTACCTATTTGGTTTAGTAATTTTTTTCCAGACGCAATTTGATACTAACTTACTTTGAGTTATATTAGCTCCTTGATTAATTTGAGCAAAAAGAGCTGACCGGTCAGTTCCGGAATTCGCTCCAGCCGGAGATACATTCATTGGCGGCGGCGGTAAAGGGCATGAAAGAGGCGGAGGAGGAACACCTGTAGGAACATTTTTTCCAGCCCATACTAAACCTTTAACATAAGAACAACTATTAATAAGGATTTTGTACTTGTTTTTGTTAACAACAGAATTTGTTTTGTTCATATCCAAATTACTTTTGACACATAAAAAATAAAAAATATTTAATATCAAGCCTAAAAAGCATTTTGTTTATTTTAATATTGAACATAGCCAATATTGCTTTTAAAGTAATTCGAAAGCTCCTTTAATTTTTTTTAAGACTTACCTTAATATACAGGGTGGGCAAAATTAAACTTGTACACTTTTTAACTAATAATAACTTTTTATCTGTTGCGTCTTTTTATTTTATATTTTTGAAGGTCTAAGAGGTAAATATGTTTTGCAAGGTTTGCCAATTTTGGTTAAATAGATTTATACAGGACTGGACTTACGGGACTTTTTCCAAAATACTGTATTTAACCTCGTTGCAAATGAAATCTGATTTGGCTACAATTAAGCTAATACGTTTTTCTTGTAGGCAAACTGTGGAAAATGATTTAGTAAAAGCGTCAACAATTTGAGGATGGAGGGATGCTCCCCTAAAGGATGCATTTTTCTCGATTAAAAAAAGATCTGGTTTTTAGGGTCCTTTAAAAATCAAAAATGTTAGGTTACTATAATTACTGAGTTGGATGGTGACTAAACCTAACGGTAAATTATTTAAAAAGAAACGTATTAGCCTAATTGTAGATGGAATTAATTTTTTTGCAACGAAGTTTAATGCATTATTTTGGAAAAAGACCCGTAAGTCCAGTTTCAATCTATTTGACCAAAATTGGCAAACCTAAAGAAAACATATCTACCTACTAGCTCTTCAAAAATGACAAGGATGTGGGCAACAGATAAGACGTTATTGTTAGTTAAAAAGTGTGAGAGTTTAATTTGGCCCACCCTGTAATATACCTGCACCTAAAATAAAGAGTAGTAAATTTTTTAAATTTATCCCAATACACAATGGTAATATGCTGTATTAAAAATATCTCAGGTATACAAAATAAAACAAGTGGTTTGTGCTAGATATTGAGCAAATATTTTTCTCGCGTGTTTTTTCTTGCTGGACACGAATCTAAAGTCAAAACTAGGCCAAAAACCGAATTTCTGGTGCCAAGAGGACACTAGCACAGTGGCATAGCAAGAGGGGGTCGGAGGAGGTGGATCGCCCCGGCCCCAATTGCAATTTTGGACAACTATGTTTTACGTGAAAAAGCAAGTAACCTTTGTGAACTAATAGGCTCCACCCATTTACAATTTTCGCCCTGGGCCACGATAGCTGTAGCCACGCCACTACACTAGCATATTTTTTTCAAATAGAAAGGGGGTTATGTAGCACCTCGTTTTTAAAAACCTTAGATATGTTTATCAACACCACTTTGTTTGTAAAAATCGGCTCAGCCTTTCCAGCCTTACAAGCCAATATCATTTGAACCGCACTGTTTATGTTTATACAGTATTTAGACCAAATTTCAAATGGTGTTAAGTTTGGAACGCCCGAGGAGGGTAGAGAATCAAAGGGCCTTTAAAACAAGTGCGTCAAAACCTCCCTATCTATTTGAAAAAAAACGCAAGTGGCCCCTTGACACCAGGTAAGTTTGACATGTAGACCGTTGTATTTATTAATGTCTAAAAAACCAAATAATAAAAACTGGTAAAGATCAAAGCACACTAGGTGCCCAGCTCTGGATACGCTTACGGTTCGGTCAAATATTTTACATGCTTTTAAAATAAATGACCTTGAATGACATTTAAATAACATGTAAAATATTTGACTGGACCGTGAGCGTACCGAGACTTGAGCGCCTAGTGTGCTTTGACCTTAATTGTTTAGTAATAGTTGTGAAGGAAATCTAGGCCGTGTCAGTAAATAGACAATAGGAAAAGTAGGCCACAATAATTTTAGCTTTACTGAGACTTTTGGCGAGCACACTCTGCAAAATTTTTGCCAATTCAGCATAACTTAGCCCATCAAGCATATTTTTTTGCTGTTGACAAATATTCAGAACAAGGAGAAAAGAACTTTTATATACGGTTAGTATTTTTGTCAAACAATTGTAAAGTAGATTAAAACGTCTATATTTCCATACGATTTTGGTAAAAGCAACCAATATACGTTAATGCAATCAATATTAAATCCGGCTCTGCTGAATTCACACACTCTTTCGTATCGGAATCAAAAGCGTTCCCAACTCACCGGAGAAGCGAGGATTAAGAAGAATTAAGATGGCATGATACGGCTATCATGGCCTTTTGAGAAAGAAGATACGACTGAAACGCCGAAGCCGCTCTTTTGTGAGAACCTTTCTGAAGAAGCGCCCATTCACAGCCATTAAAGTTGTTTGTATTTGTTGTTAGTCAATGGACGGTCTTTGATCGATGTTTATTGTAAAATCTAGTCAATAGGTGATGTTGTGAAGTGGAAAATTTGATAATGATTGGCTTCAATGTATATCTTAAGTGATTTTGTATCTTTTTAACACATCTTTTGAATTTAATCGCAATCCTTATGTGGATAAAAGGGAGAATTTCAATTGGAGAATCCCGGAATATGCCTGAAAAGTATTTTAGGTATCAATTCAAGAGTTGTTTTTTGTTTAATTTTTTTACTGTAGTAACGACTAGTTACAATAAAA